>JAVSCE010011962.1:0-150872 GCA_032199065.1 Smutsia gigantea
CCTCTGTGTCTTTACTTATTTTCTGTCTGGTTGATCTGTCCTCTGGAGTGAGTGGTGTGTTGAAGTCTCCTAAGATGAATGCATTGCTGTCTATTTCCTCCTTTAATTCTGTTATTATTTGTCTCACATATGCTGGCGCTCCTGTGTTGGGTGCATATATATTTATAATGGTTATATCTTCTTTTTGGACTGACCCCTTTATCATTATGTAATGTCCTTCTTTATCTTTGCTACTTTCTTCGTTTTGAAGTCTATTTTGTCTGATACAAGTACTGCAACACCTGCTTTTTTCTCTTTGTTGTTTGCATGAAATATCTTTTCCATCCCTTCACTTTTAGTCTGTGTATATCTTTGGATTTGAGGTGAGTTTCTTGTAGGCAGCATATAGATGGGTCTTGCTTTTTATCCATTCTGTTACTCTGTGTGTCTTTTGATTGGTGCATTCAGTCCATTTACATTTAGGGTGATTATTGATAGGTATGTACTTATTGCCTTTGCTGGCTTTAGATTCGCTGGCTTTAGATTCATGGTTACCAAGGGTTCAAGGGTTGCTTCTTTACTATCTAACAATCTAACTTAACTTTCTTGTTAAGTTATTGTAAACACAGTCTGATGTTTCTTTCTTTCTCTCCTTTCTTATTCCTCCTCCTCCATTCTTTCTATAATAGGTGTTTTATTCTTTGCCTTTAGTTAGAATTTGGGTGGTCTTCTTTCTTTGCTATGATTTTATTTTCTCTGGTGACATCTTTTTAGCCTTAGGTGTGCTTCCATCTAGAGCAGTCCATTTAAGGTATCCTGTAGTGGTGGTTTATGAGAGGCAAACTCTCTTAACTTTCGTTTATCTGGAAATTGTTTAATCCCTCCATCATATTTAAATGATAATCGTGCTGGATACAATATTCTTGGTTCGAGGCCCTTCTGTTTCATAACGTTAAATATATCATGCCATTCTCTTCTGGCCTGTAAGGTTTCTGTTGAGAAGTCTGATGATAGTCTGATGGGTTTTCCTTTGTAGGTGATCTTTTTTCTCTCTCTAGCTGCCTTTAATACCCTGTCTTTATCTTTGATCTTTGCCATCTTAATTATTATGTGTCTTGGTGTTGTCTTCCTTGGGTCCCTTGTGTTGGGAGATCTATGAGCTTCGGTGGACTGCGAGACTACTTCCTTCCCCAGCGAGGGAAAGTTTTCAGCAATTATGTCTTCACTCTCTCTTCTTCCTCTGGTACTCCTATAATGCGAATATTGTTCCGTTTGGATTGGTCACACAGTTCTCTTAATATTCTTTCATTCCTAGAAATCCTTTTATCTCTCTCTGCCTCAGCTGCTCTGTACTCCTGTTCTCTGTTTTCTATTCCATTAACAGTCTCTTGCATCTCATCCATTCTGCTGTTAAGCCCGTCAATTGCTTGTCTGATTTCTGTATTGTCTTTCCTCAGTTCCCTCACTTCCTCCCTCAGCTCTTGCACATTTCTCTGTAGGTCCATCAGCATGGTTATAACTTTTATTCTGAAATCTTTTTCAGGGAGGCTGTGCATTTCCATCCCTTCAGACTCCCTCTCTGGGGTTGTCTGGTTGATTTTGGTCTGAACCATATTCCTCTGTCTTTTCATGGCTATATAATTGGTCACTGATAATTGCCACGTATGTCAGCTGGGCTCTTTAAGACTTTAAAAAGAGAAGAAAAAAAAAGAGAAAAGAAAAAAAGAAAAAAGAAAGAAAGAAAGAAAAAAAGAAAGAAAAGAAAAAACAAAAACAAAACAAAACAAAACAAAACAAAAAAAACAAAAAAAAAATGCCCACCGGACGTAGATTCTGTGGGAATGCTCTAGGTGGCGCTATTGCCCCAGTATTCCGCAGCCATGGCTGCACCGCTCCGCAGGGCCCTTTATTGCTCTGGCAGGAGTGGGAACGAATAGGCGGCTGTTGATCTCAGTGAGAAGTGTTAAGTATGGCTACGCTTCCTCAGTCGCCAGCTAAGGCGTCTGAAACTCCCCAGGACTCCCAGCCTGCTGGGCTGAGTGTGCTGGGGCGATCCGGCTCCTCCGCTGGGCTCCTGTCTCTTTCAGACCGCTGAAGAAAGCGCATGCTTTTTTTTTTTTCCTTCCCGGGAGCCGGCTGCAAGCACCCTGGCGCGTTCCCCGCTCAGATCCTGCCCCTCTGTCTCTCCAATCTCCGCTGCACTGCGCAATGTGGGTCAGCGCTCCCCGCGCAGATCACCGGGGCTGGCTACTTCGCGGGGTGCACTTCCACTCCCTCCCGGCTCTGAATCCTCTCCTCCCGCCGGTGCGCTGGGGTGGGGGAGGGCTCGGGTCCCGCCGGGTCGCGGCTCCGTATCTTACCCGCCTCTTGGGGTGCCGAGTCCTCTCGGGTGTAGCTGCACGCTGTGCGCTTTCCTGTGTATTCTCGTCTCTCTTTTAGGAATAGATGTATTTTCTGTGTTTTCGTAGATAGATACAGTGTTGGGAGGAGATTTCTGCCGCCCTGCTCACACCGCCATCTTCCCGGAAGTCTCTCACAAGTTACAGTTCTTATTGGCCAAGGTTAAGGCCTCACTGAGGAGAGGACTGAGAGGAGCCTGCCTATATCAAATCACCATGTTGTACAAATTAAATATATACAATTTTTTTCTTAAATTTTGGTCCAGGAGGTAGTCTTTGACAATGGTGATGAGCTAAGACCCATAGTACAAGACCTATTTGTCCTATAGTACCCTTTTGTCAGGGGGAACTTTGATGCTTAAAGAAAAAGTTGGCACTCCTGTGTCTGGCTCATGTCTGTGGAATAGGAAGCAAAGAAAGAAAATGTTTATTCTGTAAGCACAAGAATGTATACGCCTAAGATTAAAAAAGACCCACACACATGCAAACCAAAAAAACCTCTGTTTCCCAGCTCAGAAGGGAACAACCATGATCCGGGCCTGGAAAATGTCTTACCAAACCCCCTGAATGACAAAGGGAGATCTGTTATGGATGCTTAGAGCCCTGTCCCATGGCACCCCAATCCTGTCATCCTGGGGGCTAACCATGAACAAATAAGAGCAGCATTTGGATGGGAAATCAATAACGAAATGTAAGGAGGCTCCGTCCTTGGTTACAATATATCCACGGCTTCTTTCTCTTTGATGGCAAACATTTCAAACACTGAAGTTCTGATCATTTGTTTTCTAACCATCACTATCCATGTTCTAACCTTGTTTATTCTACTCAGACATCTTTGGCACACAATCCTGTGAATAATTATACAAATCAATGCTTTAAATATGCTTTCAATTTGCATTTGGTTTTAAAGCTATTAAGATAATAAAAATGGGACCTGTGCTTGTAATATAATTATCATGAATGATGGCAAAATGAAATTTAAGTGAGCTGAACTATCGGCCGTCATGAAATCACCGTCTGCCTGTTAGTCTTACTAAGTATCTTGCAGACTCAGATTCAGCCTACCTTCCCTTAGTTTATGTGATGAGAAGTGACCATTTGGAAAATGGGCAGTAATGCCAATGATTAACGGACATTATTTATTATGGACCAATACAAATGAGAGCTTCACTTCTTTTTTTCCTGAATTGTTTTCCAGCCATGAGGATGCACAGTGTCATTTAGAATAGCTTCATACGACCATATTGAAGTGAAAAATTAGAGAGCTATTCCGTGATGGTGCTTCTGTCCCGTGTTTATGTCTTTATTGTACATATCTGTCTGTCCTTTCCTGTGAGTGATTGAAGCTGTGGAGGGAGAAAATCAAGGACTTCAGAAACTTATTCACATTCTCATTTTTTATTTCAGAGGTCATCTGTTTAAGGAAAGAGGACTTTAGGTATGTCAGGGTTTCTTTTTAGGCAGGGCCTTAATCAGGCTGCTAAGGTCTGTTCTATTGCCTGGTTGTACAAAATGACTTAAAGCTGTTTTTGAAGGGTGGGCTTTGCTTGGCAGTGGCCATTTCAGGTTAGGCTCTTCTCTCTTAGATTGGGAAATTTCTCTCCTCTGATTTCCTAGGACATTTGTTTATTGTCTGTGTAATGCATCTGCCATTTACTAGGTCTAGCCTTGTAGAGTTTATTAACTTTTCCTCTTGCTCGATCGCCGACATTGAAGACTCCCGGGCCATCTCTCCTTGCTTATTGTATCTGGGCCACAATACTGGCCACACAACTGGGCTCAAGAAACAAATGATGCTTTTAGAATTTCAAGCAGGAAACATACTTCAGAAGCCACAGAGTCATGAAATCTGTAGTAATGACAAAAAAAGTTGGTTAGCTGTTTCAGTGGGCAGCCTTCTTAGAGCAATAATTCTCATCTCACAGTTTAGCGTGCCTCAGAATCACCTGAAACAATTGGGCCCCATCCCAGAGTTTCTAATGCAGCGGCTCTGGAGTATGGCCTGAAAAATTGCCTGGTGTTGTTAATTTACACGCATTATCTCATTTAATTCCCACACAGCCTTACGAAACGGGCACTATCTTAACCCCAATTTTATTAATGGGTAGCTGGGGCACAGAGAGGCCACTTGGCGGCTGGCAGGCACTAGTCGCTACCGGCGTCTTGGAGGCGGGGTAAGTGTGTGTACGCAGACCTTAGGATGCCTTTTCTTCTAGAGACCCAAGAGGCGAAAGAGAAATTCCCCGAAGAAAAGTGTAAAGAGCACGTCCCCTGATCTTTTGGCGCCACCTGGTGGTGTCAAGTCTGACCGAACAACGTGCTGACCCCTGGCTTCCCCTGCGGGTGAGAATGGGGCGCACGGGCGGGAAGCCTCCGAGGTCAGGTGTTTCTCCGAGGCTGCTTTTCCTGGAAGCGTCGCTCTGAGGCGGATTTTCTGAGCTGACTCTTCGGAAGCGGTTAGTCTCCTCTCCCCCCCACCCGTCATTCGTGTTCTGTGTTCTGCTTTGTTTTATTTTGTCTTGTTTTGTTTCCGTTTCCAAACGGTGGGGACCCGCTTTCCGATGCATAGCTGTTCCAATCCGTTTATGGCTTGTTAGAGGTCAGACTTATTTTTTCTAGGTATTAAAAGAGCCTTTTGCCATATATATAATATATATACATCCTCTGTCAGAGCTGGAGATGGGGCTGAGGGAACCAGGCAGTTAATCGGATTTTTTTTTTCCTATCAGAAAACAGGTGACAGGACATACTTAAATATAGCACTAACTGGCGACAAAATAGTCTCCTTCCCTCTGGATTGTACCTTTTTCGGTGAATGGATGTCAGACAAAAAAGAGAGGAAGGGGCTCTGAAGCATGAGCCTCCCCTCAGCGCACAGCCTCAAGGGCTTCCCTGGTTTTAGGGACATTAAAGTGGGATGAAGATTGGCCTCTAGTCTTCGGCTTTGTCCCGTAGTCGCCCCGTGGGGACATCAGGCTTAGACCCTCTGTGCCAACTGCTTTCAGGTCAAGGTGATAGACTTGGGTGTTGAGTTCATGTGGCCACTAGGAGTTTGTAGCTACTTGGAAAACGCGTGTCCACACAGCCCAAGATCACCTCCCACAAAAGCCGATTTTGCCAAGGCATTCCTCCAATGAAAAGGGAAATCAGTGATTCCTTCTGTTAGAATCCCTTTCCATCCTAAAAATGGCATTTTTGCATATGTTCTATTTATTGATACATTTCCTTAATAGCCCTCTCATAAAGATGCATACAGGTGCATGGAAAGCGGTGATTGTCAAACTCCATAAAGAGCCCAACAGTGGCTCCTGTACTTAGACACTTAGTGACCACTCCTAGGTGTGACAGTAGTGACAGTGTTGACAATAGCAGCACGGGTCCTCTGAAATCTTTGGCAATTTTATATTCACCTTACTTTGCCACTTACCACATTTTGCCTTGGGTTGTAGCTATTTCATTATGAGCTTTGTCTTCCAAATCACAGAAATGCTTGAGGAGGATTGTGTTTTACTTATTTCCATTTACTCTGTGAGGAAAAGCACCAGGTTCATGTATATCAGTAAGCGCTTAGGGTATTTACATAATTGAAAATTAGTGTGTACACCTGAAACGAATGTATCAACTATATCTCAGTTTTAAAACAAGAAAGAAATTGGTGGTAATGGTTGTTTGGTCACTGCTTTTCCTAGAACCATAGAGAAGTGATAAAAGTGCTTGGCCGTGGCCAAGAATGTTTGACCACCTTGGTCCAAACTGCCTAGCTTATTGCAGGAATTTCCTAACTGGTTCCACTGAGTCTTTGCTTACCACTCTTCAACAGAATTTCTTAAAGAAACAATATATTTTATTAGCCACTGTTTTTTATAATTGCTTTATTGAAAAATAATGCAAATGTCACACAATTCACCCATTGAAAGTGTACAATTCAATGACTTTTAGTATATTTATGGAATTGTGCAGCCATCACCATATTCAATTTTAGAACATTTTCGTCAACAAAAGAAGAAAACTCATACCCCTTAGTTATCATACCCCAGCTCCCCCAATGCTATCCCCCCCAGCATTAGGCAACCACGAATCTACTTTCTGTCTACAGATTTGCCTGTTCTGGACATTTAATATAAATGGAATCATGCAGTATGTGGTCTTTTGTGACTGCCTTCTTTCACTTAGCATACATTTTCCCAGTAAAGAGTTGTGACCATATGTGTGAAATGTTGTTTATGACGGAATCTCACTGAAGCCTCAATGCCCAGAGTTTTTATTGGGGGCTGGTCATGCAGGAACCCTCTTCCTTGCGCCTACCAAAACCCAAAGTCCCAGTAGAAAAGCTGATCACCATAAATCATATTTGCACAGTTAAGGTACAGTGAGCTACTCTTATCAGTTAGGGCAGTGGGAACCCTCCCCCAGTTCCCAGATCTTAGACAAGACCCAGACTTGCCAGCCGGATTCTCAAAGAGTAGCATTCTCAGGCCTGTTATGTTAACTCTTTTCTACACAGATTTTGATAGGAATTGTATTGATTCCCTAGATCAATCTGTGGAGGATTGCTCTCTTAACCATATTAAATATTATAATCAGTGAACACGCGGATGTCTTTGTAGTTATTTAGGTCTTTAATTTCTCTTGATGTTTTGTGGTTTTCAGCATCTAAGTCTTGTACTTCTGTTAAATTTATTTCTAAGGATTTTTACTCTGATGCCTTTGTAAGTGGAATTTTCTTAATTTAATTTTCAGACTGTTCTTTGCACGTGTATAGAAATACAATTGAGTTTTGTATGTTGATCTTGAACTCATTTACTAGCTCTAATAGTGTTCTTATTTTTGTGGATTCTGTAGCCTGTTAATATGGTGAATTACATGGATTGATTTTTTTCAACCAGCCTTGCATCCCCAGAATAAACTCCACTTGGTCATGGTGTATAATACTTTTTATATATTGCTGCATTGTTTGTTAATATCTTGCTAAAGATTTTGCAGCTATTTTTATGAGGACTGTTGGCCTATAGTGTTCTTTTTTTCATACTGTCTTTGTATGGTTTTGGTATCTTGGTAAAAGTGTTCTCATATAAGCTGGGAACTTTTCCCTCCTCTTCTGTTTTCTGGGAGAGATGGTCTAGAATTGGTGTTAATTATTTTTTAAATGCTTGGTTTAATTCTCCAGTGAAGTTATCTGTGTCTGGAGACTTTTTTTTTTAATTTTAAAATTACAAATTGAATTTCTTTAAAATTTTGGAGCTATGCAAATGATTTATTTCAATCTGGGTGTATTGTAGTTATTTGTGATTTCCAAGGAATTTGTCCATTTCAATTAAGTTGTCAAATTTATGTGTGTATAGTTCCTAGTATTCCTTTATTATCCTTTTGATGTCAGTAGGGTCTGCAATGATATACTTTGTTCATTCTGATATTGCTAATTTGTGTCTTTTTTCTTTGTCAATCTTGTTAGAGGTTTGTCAGTTTTATTGATCTTATCAAAGAACCAGCTTTTTGTTTTATTGATTTTCACTATTGGTTTTTCTGTTTCTTTTTTTTGAAAGCATAGGAGCTATTTCACTTGCATCGTAGGATTAGTTTTTATCGAAGTATAGTTGACACAATATTATATTAGTTTTAGGTGTACAACAGTGATTCAACAATAATATACATTAAAAATGCTCACCACAATAAATGTAGTTACCATCTGTCACCACACAGTTATTACAATATTATTTATTTATAACAATATATCAATAATATAATATGATTATTGACTATGTGCCCTATACTGTACTTTCCATCCCTGTGACATACTTGTTTTATAATTGGAAGCTTTTACCTCTTTAACCCCTTCACCTGTTCTGCCCATCCCTCCATTCTCCCCTCCCTATGGCAACCACCAGCCTGTTCTCTGTGTTTATGAGTCTATTTCTGTTTTGTTTGTTTTTAGATTCATATATCATATTCCACAAATTTCAATACACTGTAGTTTCATTTTCATTCAGTTCAGTGTATTTTTTGATTTGCCCTAAGACTTGCTCTTTGATGGATGAGGTATGTTGTTTAGTTTTCAAGTGTTTGGGGATTTTCCTGTTATTTTTGTTATTGATTCCACTGTGGTCAGAGAACACACTCAGTTCTGATTTCAATTATTTTGTATTTGCTGAGGTTTGTTTTATGATTGAGGGTGTGGTCTATTTTGGTAAGTGTTCCATGGGAGCTTGGAAAGAATGGGTATTCTGCTATTATTGAATGGGGTTGTCTATAAACATCAGTTAGATTCTGTTCATGGTGTTGTTGAGTTCTTCTATAGCCTTGCTGATTTCTCCGTCAGTTCTATCAGATTTTGCTTCATATATTGTGCAGGCCTGTTGGTGGATGCACACACATTTAGGATTGCTGTGTCTTCTTGGTGGATTGGCCCTTTTGTCATTAGACAACATTACCCTCTGCGCCTGGTAATTTACTCTGCTCTGAAGTTTACATCTGGTATTAATATTGCTGCTACTGCTTTTTTTTTCTTTTTTTAAATTTATGTATGGTATATCTTTTTCCACTTTTCCATTTTCAACCTACTCATATCATTATATTTGAAGGGGGTTTCTTGGTGAGAACATAGTGTTGGATTTTTTTTTTTGGTATCATTAATCCACAATTACATGTGCAATATTATGGTTACTAAACTCCCCACTTCATCAAGTCCCCCCCACCTACCCCATTACAGTCACTGTCAATCAGTGTAGTGAGATGCTATAGGATCACTACTTGTCTTCCTGAGTTGTACAGCCCTCCCCGTGCCCCCACTACATTATGTCTGTTAATCATAACGCCCATTTTTCCCCCTTATCCCTCCCTTCCCACCCATCTTCCCCTGTCCCTTTCCCTTTGGTAACTGTTACTCCATTCTTGGGTTCTGTGAGTCTGCTGCTGTTTTGTTCCTTCAGTTCTTTTCTTTGCTTTTGTACTCCACAGATGAGTGAAATCATTTGATACTTGTCTTTTTCCACCTGGCTTATTTCACTGAGCATAATACCCTCTAGCTCCATCCATGTTGTTGCAAATGGTAGGGTTTGTTTTCTTCTTATGGCTGAATAACATTCCATTGTGTATATGTACCACCTCCTCTTTATTCATTCATCTACTGATGGACACTTAAGTTGTTTCCATTCCTTGGCTATTGTAAATAGTGCTGCAATAAACATAGGGGTGCATATGTCTTTTTCAAACTGGGCTGCTGCATTCTTAGGGTAAATTTCTAGGAGTGGAATTCCTGGGTCAAATGGTATTTCTATTTTGAATTTTTTGAGGAACCTCCATACTTCTTTCCACAATGGTTGAACTAATTTGCAGTCCCACCAGCAGTGTAGGAGGGTTCCCCTTTCTCCACATCCTCGCCAACATTTGTTGTTGTTTGTCTTTTGGATGTTGGCCATCCTTACTGGTGTGAGGTGATATCTCATTGTGGTTTTAATTTGCATTTCTTTGATGATTAGTGATGTGGAGCATCTTTTCATGTGCCTGTTGGCCATCTGAATTTCTTCTTTGGAGAAGTGTCTGTTAATATCCTCTGCCCGTTTTTAAATTGGATTATTTGCTTTTGGTTTGTTGAGGTGTGTGAGTTCTTTATATATTTTGGATGTCAACTCCTTATCGGGTACATCATTTATGAATATATTCTCCCATACTGTAGGATGTCTTTTTGTTCTACTGATGGTGTCCTTTGCTGTACAGAAGCTTTTCAGCTTGATATAGTCCCACTTGTTTATTTTTGCTTTTGTTTCCCTTGCCCAGGGAGATATGTTCATGAAGAAGTTGCTCATGTTTATGTCCAAGAGATTTTTGCCTACGTTTTTCTCTAAGAGTTTTATGGTTTCATGACTTACATTCAGGTCTTTGATCCATTTTGAGTTTACTTTTGTGTATGGGGTTAGACAATGATCCAGTTTCATTCTCTTCCATGTAGCTGTCCAGTTTTGCCAACACCAGTTGTTAAAGAGGCTGTCATTTCCCCATTGTATATCCTTGGTTCCTTTATTATATATTAATTGATTGTATATGTTTGGGTTAATGTCTGGATTTTCTATTCTGTTCCACTGGTCTGTGGGTCTGTTCCTGTGCCAATACCAAATTGTCTTGATTAGTATAGCTTTGTAGTAGAACTTGAAGTCTGGGAGCATAATTCCCCCTGTTTTATTCTTCCTTCTCAGGATTGCTTTGGCTATTCGGGGTCTTTTGTGGTTCCATATGAATTTTAGAACTATTTGTTCCAGTTCATTGAAGAATGCTGTTGGTATTTTGATAGGGATTGCATTGAATCTGTAGATTGCTTTAGGTAGTATAGCCATTTTGACAATATTTATTCTTCCTAGCCAAGAGCATGGGATGCATTTCCATTTGTTAGTGTCCTCATTAATTTCTCTTAGGAGTGTCTTGTAGTTTTCAGGGTATAGGTCTTTCACTTCCTTTGTTAGGTTTATTCCTAGGTATTTTATTCTTTTTGATGCAATTGTGAATGGAATTGTTTTCCTGATTTCTCTTTCTGTTAGTTCATTGTTAGTGTGTAGGAAAGCAACAGATTTCTGTGTATTAATTTTGTATCCTGCAACTTTGCTGAATTCAGATATTAGTTCTAGTAGTTTTGGAGTGGAGTCTTAAGGGTTTTTTATGTACAATATCATTTCATCTGCAAATAGTGGCAATTTAACTTCTTCTTTACCAATCTGGACGCCTTGTATGTCTTTGTTTTGTCTGATTGCCGTGGCTAGGACCTCCAGTACTATGTTGAATAGCAGTGGAGAGAGTGGGCATCCCTGCCTTGTTCCCGATCTTAGATGAAAAGCTTTCAGCGTCTCGCCATTAAGTATGATGTTAGCTGTGGGTTTGTCACATGTGGCCTTCATTATGTTGAGGTACTTGCCCTCTATACCCATTTTGTTGAGAGTTTTCATCATGAATGAATGCTGAATTTTGTCAAATGCTTTTTCAGCATCTATGGAGATGATCATGTGGCTTTTGTTCTTTTTGTTGATGTGGTGGATGATGTTGATGGATTTTTGAATGTTGTACCATCCTTGCATCCCTGGGATGAATCCCACTTGATCATGGTGTATGATCCTCTTGATGTATTTTTGAATTCGGTTTGCTAATATTTTGTTGAGTATTTTTGCATCTATGTTCATTAGGGATATTGGTCTGTAATTTTCTTTTTTGGTGAGGTCTTTGCCTGGTTTTGGTATTAGAGTGATGCTGGCTTCATAGAATGAGTTTGGAAGTATTCCCTCTTCTTCTATTTTTTGGAAAACTTTAAGGAGAATGGGTGTTATTTCTCCTCTACATGTCTGGTAAAATTCAGAGGAGAATCCATCTGGCCCGGAGGTTTTATTCTTGGGTAGTTTTTTGATTACCGATTCAATTTCCTTGCTGGTAATTGGTCTGTTTAGGTTTTCTGTTTCTTGCTTGGTCAGTCTTGGAAGGTTGTATTTTTCTAAGAAGTCCATTTCTTCTAGGTTGTCCAGCTTGTTAGCATATAGATTTTCATAGTATTCTCTTATAATTCTTTGTATTTCTGTGGGGTCCATCATGATTTTTCCTTTCTCATATCTGATTCTGTTTATGTGTGTAGATTCTCTTTTTCTCTTAATAAGTCTGGCAAGGGGTTTATCTATTTTGTTTATTTTTTCAAAGAACCAGCTCTTGGTTTCATTGATTTTTTTCTATTGTTTTATGCTTCTCAATTTTATTTATTTCTTCTCTAATCTTTATTATGTCCCTCCTTCTGGTGACTTTGGGCCTCATTTGTTATTCTTTTTCCAATTTCAATAACTGTGTCTTTAGACTATTCATTTGGGATTGTTCTTCCTTCTTTAAATAGGCCTGGATTGCAATATACTTTCCTCTTAGACCTGCCTTTGCTGCGTCCCACAGAAGTTGCAGCTTTGTGTTGTTGTTGTCATTTGTCTCCATATATTATTTGATTTCTGTTTTAATTTGGTCATTGATCCATTCATTATTTAGGAGCATGTTGTTAAGCCTCCATGTATTTGTGAGCGTTTTTGTTTTCTTTGTACAATTTATTTCTAGTTTTATACCTTTGTGATCTGAGAAGTTGATTGGTAGAATTTCAATATTTTTGAATTTACTGAGGTTCTTTTTGTGGCCTAGTATGTGGTCTATTCTGGAAAATGTTCCATGTGCACTTGAGAAGAATGTGTATCCTGTTGCTTTTGGGTGTAGAGTTCTGTAGATGTCTGTTAGGTCCATCTGTTCTAGTGTGTTGTTCAGTGCCTCTGTGTCTTTACCTATTTTCTGTCTGGTTGATCTGTCCGTTGGAGTGAGTGGTGTGTTGAAGTCTCCTAAAATGAATGCATTGCTTTTTATTTCTCCCTTTAATTCTGTTAGTATATGTTTCACATATGTCAGCGCACATATGTAATGTCCTTCTTTATCTCTTGCCACCTCTTCGTTTTGAAGTCTATTTTGTCTGATACAAGTACTGCAACACCTGCTTTTTTCTCCTTGCTGTTTGCATGAAATATCCTTTTCCACCCCTTCACTTTTAGTCTATGTATGTCTTTGGGTTTAAAGTGAGTCTCTTGTAGGCAGCATATAGATGGGTCTTGCTTTTTTATCCATTCTGTTACTCTGTGTCTTTTGATTGGTGCATTCAGTCCATTTACATTTAGGGTGATTATTGATAGATATGTACTTATTGCCATTGCTGGCTTTAGATTCGTGGTTACCACAGGTTCAAGGGTAGCTTCTTTACTATCTAGCAGTCTAACTTAACTTTCTTGTTAAGTTATTATAAACACAGTCTGATGATTCTTTATTTCTCTCCCTTCTTATTCTTCCTCCTCCATTCTTTATATGTTAGGTGTTTTATTCTGTACTCTTTTACATTTCCTTTGACTGTTTTTGTGGATAGTTGATTTTACTTTTTGCTTTTAGTTAGTATTTGGATGGTCTGCTTTCTTTGCTTTGATTTTATTTTCTCTGGTGACATCTTTTTAGTCTTAGGAGTGCTTCCCTCTAGAGCAGTCCGTTTAAGATATCCTGTAGAGGTGGTTTATGGGAGGCAAATTCCCTCAAGTTTCACTTGTCTGGGAATTGTTGAATCCCTTCCTCAAATTTAAATGATAATCGTGCTGGATACAGTATTTTTGATTCAAGCCCCTTCTGTTTCATTACGTTAAATATATCATGCCATTCTCTTCTGGCCTGTAAGGTTTCTTTTGAGAAGTCTGATGATAGTCTGATGGGTTTTCCTTTGTAGGTGATCTTTTTTCTCTCTCTTGCTGCCTTTAATACTCTGTCCTTATCTTTGATCTTTGCCATTTTAATTATTATGTGTCTTGGTGTTGTCTTCCTTGGGTCCCTTGTGTTTGGAGATCTGTGGGCTTCCGTGGTCTGAGAAACTATTTCCTTCCCCAGCTTGGGGAAGTTTTCAGCAATTATTTCTTCAAAGACACTTTCTATCCCCTTTTCTCTCTCTTCTTCTTCTGGTACTCCTATAATGCGAATATTGTTCCATTTGGATTGGTCACACAGTTCTCTTAATATTCTTTCATTCCTAGACATCCTTTTATCTCTCTCTGCCTCAGCTTCTCTGTATTCCTGTTCTCTGAGTTCTAGTCCATTAACAGTCTCTTTTGCACCTCGTCCAGTCTGCTCTTTAGCCTGTCAATTGACTGTCTCATTTCTGTAATATCTCTCCTCATTTCCTCCCTTACCTCTTGCATATTTCTCTGTAGATCCATCAGCATGGTTATGACTTTTATTCTGAATTCTTTTTCAGGAAGATTATTTAAGTCTATCCCATCAGGCCTTCTTTCTGGGGTTGTCTGTGTGATTCTTGTCTGAACCATATTCCTCTGTCTTTTCATGGCAATAGAGGTGGTTGCTGGCAGGTGCCACGTGCGTCAGCTCGGAGAACAAAGTCCTTGTTTGCTGTTCTCCTTGCCTTTCTCTGGAGCCTAAGCTGGGTACCTGCACACCGGGAGGCAGTGTCTGGGATAATCCCCTGAGCTGCCTGTGTGCAGGGCGCCCTCAGCCTAGCCTATGGTCTGGGATCTGTGGCCCTTCCCGTTTAGCTGCCTGCTCACAGGGAGGAGATTCTGTGTGGTTGCTGTGGGAGGGGCCGCTCTCCCACTCTTCTGCAGCTGTGGCGGATCCGCCAGACGCTTTGCAGTGCTGGCGGGGGGCGAACGAATGGCAGGCTGCTTCTCCCCATGAGAGGACCCGGCAGCCGGTTAGGGGGTCCGAAATTCCTCCAGATTCCTAGCCTGCTGGGTTGAGTGCGCTGGGACGATTTTGTTCCGCTGTTGGGCCATTGTCTCTTCCAGACTTTAAAAAAAAAGCACCCGCTTTTCTTTTGTCCCAGGGGAGCCGGCAGAGGGGACCCGCTTGCAGTCCCGTCTCGGATCCTGCCCTTCCGTTTCTCTAATCTCCGATACACCCCGCGATGTGTGGCAGTGCTCCCGGGGCAGATCACCAGGGCTGGTTATTTCGCGGGCCAGGGCTTCCACTCCTTCCCCACTCTGAATCCTCTCCTCCCGCAGGTGCGCTCGGGTGCCGCCGGGACGCAGGTCCGTATCTTACCCGCCTCGTGAGGCGCTGAGTTCTCGCAGGTGTAGCTGTAGCCTGGCTGTTGTCCTGTATCTTCTGGGCTCTCTTTTAGGAATAGTTGTATCTGTTGTATTTTCACAAATATATATAGTTTTGGGAGGAGATTTCCCTGCTTACGCTGCCCTCTTTCCCGAATCCTCCTGGATCATGTTTTTTTGAAAAACCCACTTCGCCAGTCTCTCTTTTCATTCCTTTACTTAGAATGATTTAACATTTAATGTGATTATTGATCTCGTAGGGCTAAATTTCACCATTTTATTTTTTGTTTCCTCATTATTCCTTCTGTTTCTCATTTGTATATTTTCTTTTTCCTGACTTCTAGTCCATTACCAAGACGTTTAAGCTTTATTTTATTATGTTTTGTACATAACTCATTCACCCACGTGGCATCGAGTGTTGTGTGCGAAGCGACCTAAGGATCCAATTTAATTGTTTTCAACATGGACTCTCACTTCCCAGATCCTTTTGTGGAATAGCTTCCCCTTCCCCACTGCTGGGACACAGTCCCTCTCCATCTTGGAGCCAATTCCTGACTTGCATAGGGTGTCTGTGGGCAGTTAATTCCCACCAGTTGGTCAACATGCCTCTCCCTGTGCCAATATTTCTGACTTAATTACAGGCTTTGTAATGGGCCCCAGTATCTGGTAGGACAGGTAACACCACCCTGTTCTACTGTAGAAGTGTCCTGGCTATTTCCAACCTTCTGACCTTCCAGATAAATTTTAGAGCTGTTGTTTATTCCTCTTCCTACTATGAGGCTTTTTTTTTTTTTGGATGAACCCACTTTCACACAGCTGGCATCTTCTCCTTCCTGTTTTGGGATGAATGTCAAGTTCATTTTAAGCTCCTGGCTATCTGTCTGAGCTTCTGTTCCCACTCTGGATAGAGGCCATGGTTCAGAGACTTTTTTCCTGGTGAAATGCTGGGTGTCTCCAGAGCTGCTCATTCGGATCGTAGCCCCGTTGCTGAGGGATATCAGTGATAAGGGCAGCCCCAGTCCCCCGGTCTCAGGGAATGGGGTGAGACCCCAAGTCTCCCCAAGTACTCCAGCTTTGGGGGGGGGTCAGGTGCGGCGAGCGCCTATGGTTCCGCCGTGGTGGGACGATGCTCGGAGCAGAATCTCCAGCTTCCTCCTTGAGGCAGCCCGGTGCCTCTGTCTCAGGCCGCGGGCATCCTTGGGTTTCCTCCAGCACCTCTGGGCTGCCCTCCAGGAGCTACTGAGATTTCCCTTGATCCTGGACGTCAGTCCTGAGATCGGCCCTCAGGAGCCCAGATATCATTTGAAAACACTTTGTGTCAGGGAAAATCTCAAGAATGCACAGTGACCCATGGGCTGTGCCCAGATTCACAGTAACCCAGGCGGTGCAGACCCCATTTCCACCACCACCCCTTCCCCCTCTGTCTTAATAGGTCCCTGTGAATCCCAGGGTCACATTCCCCATCCAAGATGTGAGATCCTTCCTACAGGACAAACCTGGCTCCAAAACCCGCAGGGCAGCACAGGCCTTCTGTTCCTCCTCCACACCTTTGGGGCTCCCTGCGCTCCATCCTCAGGGCCCCGCGCTGTCTCACAGCCTTGGGAGGTGCAGGTTGGTAGCTCTGGGCCTCAGTCTGTAGGACGGGCATCCGTCAGGTGGGAGCCTGGGGAGGGGGCCACAGGCCAGACCTGGAAGATGGGATGAAAGGCCCAGGAGATCTCCCTGTGTCTCTCTCTCCCTTTGTCTCTCTCTCCCCACCTCTCCACTGTCTCTCTTTTTCCTTGTCTCTGTGTCTTTGTCCCTCCCTGTCTCTCTCTTCTCTCCCTGTCTTTCTCTGTCTTTCCTGTCTCTCTGTGTCTCCCTCCTAGAGTGGGCCCAGAGGCCTGGTGTGAAGGGTTTGCTATACACATCCACAGGTGGCCAAAGTCCCATTTTATAGCCTGTACTCCCAAGGCTAGGACAAATGGCCCAGCAGGTCCAGGGGCCCCACTTCCAGCCGCAGATGCCGAGCCTCCAGCGTTTCACCCTAAAAGTGAGGATAAAAAGCGTAGTTGAATGTTGCTATAGACTGAATGTTTGTGTCCCCCCAAATTCATGAACTGAAACTCTGATCCCCAATGGGATGGTAGTAACAGTTGGGGCCTTTGGGGGGTGATCAAGCTGTGAGGGTAGAGCCCCCATGATGGGATTAGTGCTCTTTTATTTTATTTTATTTTTGTGTTTTATGTTTTATTTTGCTATCATTAATGTACAGTTACATGAACAACATTATGGTTATTAGACTCCCCCTATTATCAAGTCCCCGCCACCTACCCCATTACAGTCACTGTCCATCAGTGCAGGAAGATGCCATAGAGTCACTACCTGTCTTCTCTGTGTTACACTGCCTTCCCCGTGTCCCTCACCCCACTACATTATACGTGCTAATCGTAATGACCCATTTTCCCCCTTATCCCTCCCTTCCCACCCATCCTCTTCAGTCCCTTTCCCTTTGGTAGCTGTTAGTCCATTCTTGGGTTCTGTGAGTCTGCTGCTGTTTTGTTCCTTCAGTTTTTTCTTTGTTCTTATACTCCACAGATGAGTGAAATCATTTGATACTTGTCTTTCTCCACCTGGCTTATTTCACTGAGCATAATACCCTCTAGCTCCATCCATGTTGTTGTAAATGGTAGGATTTGTTTTCTCCTTATGGCTGAATAATATTCCTTTGTGTATATATGCCACATCTTCTTTATCCATTCATCTACTGATGGATACTTAGGTTGTTTCCATTTCTTGGCTATTGTAAATAGTGCTGCAATAAACATAGGGATGCATATGTCTTTTTCAAACTGGGCTGCTGCATTCTTATGATAAATTCCTAGGAGTGGAATTCCTGGGTCAAATGGTATTTCTATTTTGAGTTTTTTGAGGAACCTCCATACTGCTTTCCACAAAGGTTGAACTAGTTACATTCCCACCAGCAGTGTAGGAGGGTTCCCCTTTCTCCACATCCTTGCCAACATTTGTTGTTGTTTGTCTTTTGGATGGTGGCCATCCTTACTGGTGTGAGGTGATATCTCATTGTGGTTTTAATTTGCATTTCTCTGATGATTAGCGATGTGGAGCATCTTTTCATGTGCCTGTTGGCCATCTGAATTTCTTCTTTGGAGAAGTGTCTGTTAATATCCTCTGCCCATTTTTTAATTGGCTTATTTGCTTTTTGTTTGTTGAGGTGCATGAGCTCTTTATATAATTTGGATGTCAACCCCTTATGGGATATGTCATTTATGAATATATTCTCCCATACTGTAGGATGTCTTTTTTTTCCATTGATGTTGTCCTTTCCTGTACAGAAGCTTTTCAGCTTGATATAGTCCCACTTGCTCATTTTTGCTTTTGTTTCCCTTGCCCGGGAACATATGTTCATGAAGAAGTTGCTCATGTTTATGTCCAAGAGATTTTTGCCTATGGTTTTTTCTAAGAGTTTTATGGTTTCATGACTTACATTCAGGTCTTTGATCCATTTTGAGTTTACTTTTGTGTATGGGGTTAGACAATGAGCCAGTTTCATTCTCTGACATGTAGCTGTCCAGTTTGGCCAATACCAGCTGTTGAAGAGGCTGTCATTTCCCCATTGTATATCCAAGGCTCCTTTATAGTATATTGACCATATATGCTTGGGTTTATATCTTGGCTCTCTAGTCTGTTCCATTGGTCTATGGGTCTGTTCCTGTGCCACTACCAAATTGTCTTGACTACTGTGGGTTTGTAGAAGAGCTTGATGTCAGGGAGCATAATTCCCCCTGTTTTATTCCTCCTTCTCAGGATTGCTTTGGCTGTTCAGGGTCTTTTGTGGTTCCATATGAGTTTAAGAACTATCTGCTCTAGTTAATAGAAGAATGCCATTGGTATTTTGATAGGGATTGCATTGAATCTGTAGATTGCTTTAGGCAGGATGGCCATTTTGACAATATTAATTCTTCCTATCCATGAGCACGGGATGTACTTTCATTTATTGGTACCTTCTTTAATTTGTCTCATGAGTGTCTTGTAGTTTTAAGAGTATAGGTCTTTCACTTCCTTGCTTAGGTTTATTCCTAGGTGTTTTATTCTTTTGGATGCAATTGTAAATGGAATTGTTTTCCTGATTTCTCTTTCTGGTAGTTCACCATTAGTGTATAGAAATAGAACAGATTTCTGTGTATTAATTTTGTATCCCACAACTTTACTGAATTCAGATATTAGGTCTAGTAGTTTTGGAGTGGATTCTTTAGGGTTTTTTATGTACAGTATCATGTCATCTGCAAAGAGGGACAGTTTGATTTCTTCCTTACCAATCTGGATGCCTTTTATTTCTTTGTGTTGTCTGATAGCTAGGGCTAGGACCTCCAGAACTATGTTGAATAAAAGTGGGGAGATTGGGCATCCTTGTCTTGTTCCTGATCTTAAAGGAAAAGCTTTCAGCTTCTCACTGTTAAGTATAATATTGGCTGTGGATTTGTCATATATGGCCTTTATTATGTTGAGGTACTTGCCCTCTATACCCATTTTGTTGAGAGTTTTTCTCATGAATGGATGTTGAATTTTGTCGATTGGTTTTTCAGCATCTATGGAGATGATCATGTGGTTTTTGTCCTTCTTTTTATTGATTTAGTGGATGATGTTGATGGATTTTTTAATGTTGTACCATCCTTGCATCCCTGGGATGAATCCCACTTGATCATGATGGATGATCTTTTTGATGTATTTTTGAATTCAGTCTGATAATATTTTGTTGAGTATTTTTGCATCTATGTTCATCAGGGATATTGGTCTGTAATTTTCTTTTTTGTGGTGTCTTTGCCTGTTTTTGGTACTAGAGTGATGTTGGTCTTGTAGAATGAGTTTGGGAGTATTCCCTCCTCTTCTACTTTTTGGAAAACTTCAAGGAGGATGGGTATTAGGTCTTCACTAAATGTTTGATAAAATTCATCAGTGAAACCATCTTGTCCAGGTGTTTTGTTCTTAGGTAGTTTTTTGATTACCAATTGAATTTCTTTGCTGGTAATTGGTCTGTTCAGATTATCTGTTTCTTCCTGGGTCAGCCTTGGAAGGTTGTATTTTTCTAGAAAGTTGTCCATTTCTTCTAGGTTACCCAGTTTGTTAGCCTATAATTTTTCATAGTATTCTCTAATAATTCTTTGTATTTCTGTGGAGTCCATACTGATTTTTCTTTTCTCATTTCTGATTCTGTTTGTGTGTAGACTCTCTTTTTTTCATGATAAGTCTGGCTAGGGGTTTATCTATTTTGTTTCTTTTCTCAAAGAACCAGCCCCTGCTTTCACTGATTCTTTCTCTTGTTTTAGTCTTCTCAATTTTATTTATGTCTGCTTTAATCTTTATTATGTCCCTCCTTCTACTGACTTTGGGCCTCATTAGTTCTTCCTTTTCTAGCTTCTTTAATTGTGAGTTTAGACTGTTCATTTGGGATTGCTCTTCGTTCCTGAGGTAGGCCTGTACTGCAATATACTTCCCTCTTAGCATGGCCTTTGCTGCATCCCACAGATTTTGCGGTGTTGAATTATTGCTGTCATTTGTCTCCATACATTCCTTGATCTCTGTTTTTATTTGGTCACTGATCCATTCATTCATTAGGAGCATGTTATTAAGCCTCCATGTGTTTGTGGGCTTTTTCATTTTCTTTGAGTAATTTATTTCTAGGTTCCTACCTTTGTGATCTGAGAAGCTGGTTGGTACAATTTCAATGTTCTAAATTTACTGAGGTTCTTTCTGTGGCCTAGTATATGATCTATTCTTGAAAATGTTCCATGTGCACTTGAGAAGAATGTGTATCCTGTTGCTTTTGGATGGGGTTTTCTGTAGATGTCCGTTAGGTCCATCTGTTCTAATACTTGTTGTTGAGTACCTCTGTCTCTACTTATTTTCTTTCTGGTTGATCTGTCCTTTGGAGTGAGTGGTGTGTTGAAGTCTCCTAAAATGAATGCATTGCATTTTATTTCCCCCTTTAATTCTGTTAGTATTTGTTTCACATATGTATGTGATCCTGTGTTGGGTGCATTGATATTTATAATAGTTATATCCTCTTGTTGGACTGACCCTTTTATCATTATGTAATGTCCTTCTTTGTCTCCTGTGACTTTCTTTGTTTTGAAGTCTATTTTGTCTGATACAAGTACTGCAACTCCTGCTTTTTTCTCCCTATTAGTTGCATGAAATATCTTTTCCATCCCTTTACTTTCAGTCTGTGTATGTTTTTGGGTTTGAAGTGAGTCTCTTGTACGCAGCATATAGATGGGTCTTGTTTTTTTTATCCATTCTATTACTGTGTGTCTTTTGATTGGTGCATTCAGACCATTTACATTTAGGGTGATTATTCATAGGTATGTACTTATTGCCATTGCAGGCTTTATATTCGTGGTTACCAAAGGGTCAAGGGTAATTCCCTTACTATCTAACAATCAAATTTAACTCACTTCCTATGCTATTAGAAACACAACCTAAAGATTCCTTTTTTTTCCTCCTTTTTCTTTTTCTTCCTCGTCCATTCTTTCTGTGTTATGAATCATATTCTGTACTCTATGTCTATCCCTTGGGTGACATCTATTTAGCCTTAGGAATACTTCTATCTATAGGAGGTGGTTTGTGGGAGGTAAATTCTCTCAGCTTTTGCTTATCTGAAAATTGTTTAATCCCTCCTTCAAATTTAAATGATAACCTTGCTGGGTAGAGTATTCTTGGTTCAATGCGCTTCTGCTTCATTGCATTAAATATATCATGCCACTCCCTCTGGCTTGTAAGGTTTCTGTTGAGAAATCTGATGATAGCCTGATGGGTTCCTTTGTATGTGATTTTTTTTCTCTCTCTAGCTGCTTTTAAAAGTCTGTCTTTTTTTCTTGATCTTTGCCATTTTAATTATTATATGTCTTGATGTTGTCTTCCTTGGGTCCCTTGTGTTGGGAGATCTGTGCACCTCCATGGCCTGAGAGACTATCTCCTTCCCTAGACTGGGGAAGTTTTCAGCAATTAGCTCCTCAATGACACTTTCTATCCCTTTTTTTCTCTCTTCTTCTTCTGGTTCCCCTATTATGTGAATATTGTTGCGTTTGGATTGGTCACACAGTTCTCTCAATATTCTTTCATTCTTAGAGATTCTTTTTTCTCCCTGTACTTCAGCTTCTCTGTATTCCTCTTCTCTAATTTCTATTCAATTTACCATGTCTTCTACTACATCTAATCTGCTTTTAAATCCCTCCATTGTATGTTTCATTTCAGATATGGAATTTCTTAATGATTGAATCTCCATCTTAAATTCGTTCCTGAGTTCTTGAATATTTTTCTGTACCTCCATAAGCATGTTTATGATTTTTATTTTGAACTCTCTTTCAGGAAGATTGGTGAGTTCAGTTTCATTTGGCCCTTTTTCTGGGGTTTGTGAGATTTGGTCTGAACCAGGTTCTTTTGACGTTTCGTATTTCTATGTGGTGCCCTCTAGTGCCCAGAAGCTCCAGTCTGTGGAGCTGCTCAGCCCCGAGAGTGAGGTTGTGGGTCATTGGGGAGTGGAGCTGGTGCCTGGGGGGAGGAAAGATCTGTTTCCTGATTCCTGTCTGTGGTGCCTGTCTCCAGTATCACAGCCACGCACACAGGTGTAAGCCTCTGTGCTTGGTGTCTCTAGCTGATGTAGGCAGGGCCTCCCTCTGGCTGGCCTGATGCTAGCACAGTGACTACCGGTTTGTGAGCCGGTGCTGTCATGCCAGGAGGAAGGCTTGGCAGGCTGTGTGTCACAGTGGGGGGCCTCGGAGCTGAGTAGCCAGCCAGGAGGATGGAGCACCTGAAGCTCCTCAAAATTCCCAACCTGCTGAGCAGAGTGCACTCAGACAACCTTGTCCAGCTCTCCCTTCTCCCATGCAGCAAGCTCTGTGCAACCCCTGTCCCTTCAGCAGCCCTCTCGCTGCTAGGAAGCCTGTCAGACCACCTGCCTTACCCTTGTCCCAGAGCGGCCGGGTGTGGAGCCTGTCGCCCACAAACGGCTGGAGTCTGTCTCTCAAGCACTCCGCCTGTCCCAGCTCCCCATCCTCCAGAGCACCACACAATGTAGATTTCTGTTGGCAAAGCAGATCTCCAGGGCTAGGTGTTCAGCAGCCCCAGGCTTCCACCCCCTCCCCGCTCCGCTCCGTTTCTCTTCCTCCCTCCGATGAGCTGGGGTGGGGGAAGGGCTTGGGTCCTGCCGGATCAAGGCTTTCGACCATTATCCTGTTTTGTGAGGTCTGCTCTGTTCGTGAGGCCTGGATGCAGTCTGGTTCAGCCTTCTTTCCTATTGCTGTTCTAGGGTTAGTTATATTAATTACCTATATTTTCATACTATTTGTGGTTTTGGGAGTTCTCTGTCTCACCTCTCACGCTGCCATCTTGAATCCTATCCGGGATTAGTGCCGTTTTAAAAAGAGACATAAGATGGTTGCTTCTTCAATCTACAGATTCAATGCAATCCCTATCAAACTACCAACAGCTTTCTTCAATGAACTGGAACAAATAATTCTAAAATTCATATGGAACCACAAAAGACCCCGAATAGCCAAAGCAATCCTGAGAAGGAGGAATAAAACAGGGGGAATTACACTCCCTGACTTCAAGCTCTACTACAAAGCCACAGTA
This sequence comes from Smutsia gigantea, assembly GCA_032199065.1. Lineage (NCBI taxonomy): Eukaryota > Metazoa > Chordata > Mammalia > Pholidota > Manidae > Smutsia > Smutsia gigantea. Next base: position 23,597 of record JAVSCE010011962.1, read on the forward strand.
ATCAAGACAATTTGGTATTGGCACAAAAACAGACCCACCGACCAGTGGAACAGAATAGAAAATCCAAACATTAACCCAAACATATACAGTCAATTAATATTTGATAAAAGTGCCTTGGATATACAATGGGGAGATGACAGCCTCTTCAGCAGCTGGTGTTGGAAAAACTGGACAGCTACATGTAAGAGAATGAAACTGGACTACTGTCTAGCCCCATACACAAAGGTAAACTCAAGGTGGATCAAAGACCTGAATGTAAGTCATGAAACCATAAAACTCTTAGAAAAAAACATAGGCAAAAATCTCTTGGACATAAACATGAGCAACTTCTTCATGAACATATCTCCCGGGCAAGGGAAACAAAAGCAAAAATGAACAAGTGGGACTATATCAAGCTGAAAAGCTTCTGTACAGCAAAGGACACCATCAGTAGAACAAAAAGACATCCTACAGTATGGGAGAATATATTCATAAATGACATATCCGATAAGGGGTTGACATCCAAAATATATAAAGAACTCATGCACCTCAACAAACAAAAAGCAAATAATCCAATTAAGAAATGGGCAGAGGACATGAATAGACACTTCTCCAAAGAAGAAATTCAGATGGCCAACAGGCACATGAAAAGATGCTCCACATCGCTAATCATCAGAGAAATGCAGATTAAAACCACAATGAGATATCACCTCACACCAGTGAGGATGGCCAACATCCAAAACACAAACAACAACAAATGTTGGCGAGGATGTGGAGAAAAGGGAACCCTCCTACACTGCTGGTGGGACTGCAAATTAGTTCAACCATTGTGGAAAGCAGTATGGAGGTTCCTCAAAAAACTCAAAATAGAAATACCATTTGACCCAGGAATTCCACTCCTAGGAATTTACCCTAAGAATGCAGCAGCCCAATTTGAAAAGGACAGATGCACCCCTATGTTTATTGCAGCACTATTTACAATAGCCAAGAAATGGAAGCAACCTAAGTGTCCATCAGTAGATGAATGGATAAAGAAGATGTGGTACATATACACAATGGAATATTATTCAGCCATAAGAAGAAAACAAATCCTACCATTTGCAACAACATGGATGGAGCTAGAGGGTATTATGCTCAGTGAAATAAGCCAAGCCGAAAAAGACAAGTATCAAATGATTTCACTCATATGTGGAGTATAAGAACAAAGAAAAAATACTGAAGGAACAAACAGCAGCAGACTCACAGAACCCAAGAACGGACTAATAGTTACCAAAGGGAAAGGGACTGGGGAAAATGGGCAGGAAGGGATGGATAAGAGGGAAAAAGGGGCATTACGATTAGCAGATGTAATGTTGGGGGGGCACGGGGAGGGCAGTACAACTCAGAGAAGATAAGTAGTGATTCTGTAACATCTCACTACACTGATGGACAGTGACTGTAATGGGGTTGGTGGGGGGGACCTGATGAAGGGGTAGTTTAATAATCGTAATATTGCACATGTAATTGTAAATTAATGATAATAAAATAAATTATATTAAAAAAAAAAGATGGTTGCTTCTTCTCTCTTCCTTCCGCCACATGAGGACACAGTGAGAAGGCGGCCCTCACCAGACCCTGATCTACCTGTACCTTGATCTGGGGATTTCCAGCTTCCAGAACTGTGAGAAATAAAATGTTTGTTGTTTAGGCCACTCGTGCTGTGGGATTTTTGTCATAACTGCCCAACTAAGACCCCCTGTGTCCTGGAGTCAACCTTGAGCCCTCAGCTAGCAGCTTCACCTTCCAAGTCTGTTTCCCTGTCTGTAAAGTAGGGATAGTTATGGGACCATCCTGGGGGCTATTAAATGATGTCTCTCCTGGCACTTGTAGCCCCTAGGCTGTTATTATTACTATGGTTGCTATTATTGCTATCCCAGCCTTGGTTCTGTCCTGAGAGTTCCCAGCCGGCTGTCCCAAAGCTCTTCTGTCTGTGTCCTGACTCCACCCCACCCCACATCCTGAGGCCCTATCCCATTCCTCCTGTCCCATGGCCTGTGATGTAGTTACAACAATGAGGGACAAAAGGGTCCACCCACTAGGCAGGTGGCTTAGGAAATCCCAGGGCGGAAACAGTACTGGGCACTGTTCATCTAGCACCCACCTGCACCCAGGATGTGCTGGGCTTTTGTCTTTCCCCTTGCGAGCAGTTGAAGGAGTACATCCTGCACTTGCCGGGCAGCCCTGGCCACCCTAAACTTAGCTGTGTCAACTATCTGTTGGAACCCGCAGATTGTCAAGGGGGTTGGAGGTGACACAAAGGCAGCTCCTCATATCGTGCTCACTCCCACCCCAGGCCCTTTGCACACACTGTGCCCTCTGCCTAGGACCCTCTATCCCTTGTTTGTACCTCACAAATCTCTTCCTCCAGGTCTCTGTCCGGTGTCACCTCCTCCAGGAAACCTTCCCAGACCCCATGCAGGAGGTCCTAGCCCTGGTGTCTCCCTTTGGCAGATCTTGTCCAGGTTGTAATTTTGCATTTACAGTGATATTTGGATTCGTATTCATCTCGCTTGTTGATGGGGAGCCCTGGGCAGGCAGTGGGTGGGGTACCTGGCACGTGGTATTTAATAAAGAATGGTGGACCCAGTCTTTGAGTTCAGTAACTATTTATTAAGTCCCATCTTTCATTCATTCAACAACTTTAATGAGCCCTGCAGGGCATATCAGGCCGGGCTCTGGGTGCTGGGGACATGCTGTCAATGAAGAACACTCGCACTCTTCCTGCAGGACCCCTGCAGTCTGGACCTTCTTGCTGGCATTCTGGTGAAACTCATTCTTGTCACCCAGGGCCTGTTGCCTAGGGACAGACAATGCATTTATGAGCCAGTTGTCAGACCTTTGTTGGACCCATCCCCATGAGTTCCTGGCAGAGGCAAGGACAGTGTCACAACACAGTGGTCATGGCTGTGTCCCAATAAAACTTTATTTATAGACACTGAAATTTGAATTTCGTATAGTTCATATAGTTTCACCGGTCAGGGAGGTTTCATCATCGGGGGACCAGATTTAGCAAATAAACATCTAGGCACCCAATTAATTTTGAGTTTCAGGTAACAGCCAATACATTTTTTAGTATTATTATATCCCAAATATTGTATGCAATATACTTATACTAAAAAAAGAAAACCAAACACCGTTCATTATTTATCTGACAGCCAAGGCTAACTAGGTATTCCGTATTTTGTCTGGCACCCGTGATCCATCATCACGCCCATTTTGCAGATAAGGAAGTAGAGACCCAGAGAGGGTAAGTGATGTGCTCAAGATGGTGCAGCCAGGGATGAGCAGAGAGCGAATTCAAGCCAGACTATGGGACCCAATGCCTTCGGGGCCTCATTTCCTGCCTCCCAAGAGCCCAGCCTGAGTACGGGGACCCTGACTGAGCAAAAGTCCCCCTTTGCCTGCCTTAAGAGCACTTTTCTCATTTTGAGGAGGGGGTCCCCAGGCCCAGGGCCCTCTGCTGGCATCCGCAGGGAAGCCTGTCCCACCGGCCATTTGGACTCCAGCATCTGAAAGCAGGGCAGCTGGTCCCCTGTAAACAGCCGGTCTCATATCACTGTAAACAGCTGGTGTCTAGAGTTGTCAGAGCGCCCAAATCTTGGTGTGACGGTGCTGTGACTTGATACCCTACCACTGGTCCCTGTCACTCGATACTTGGTAAACAGTTTTCTGAGCATGAGCAGCCGTTGCCCCACCTGGTCGGTGCGGTGCGGGAGCGGGGAGCTGGGTCCAACCGAAACCCAGCTCCTGACACCCCATTAGCCATCATGCCTGCTCTGCTCTGATCCTCTGTAAACATCAAGCCCTGATACCTGTTACTGGTCAGTGATCAGACACTGTTAATCTTCAACCTACTCTAGTATTTCTTAGCTGGAGACCTGGAAGCACTGTAAACAGAGTTCGGATACTTTGTAAACAACGAATCCTGATATTTTGTTTCCCATCACGAGTCTCACCCGGGGGTGGCAGACCACAGCTCTGGCCACCACCTAGAAATGGCTTTTACGCTATTCAGTGTTTGGAAACATACCAAAGGAAGATTTGTGACACATCGACACTACAAGAAATTCAAATTTCAGTGTCCACAAATAAGGTTTTATTGGGACACAGCCATGCCCCCTCACTCATGTATTGTTTATGGCTGAGTTGAATAGTTGCGACAGAGATTGTATGGCCTCTAGAGCCTCAACTATTTACTAGCTGACTTTTTCTGGGAAAAGCTTTTTAATTCCTGATCTAAGCTCTTAGGCAGTCCCTGTTCCCTGTACTGCACTTAGTATTCTGTTAGTAGTCAGTGGTTCCTGGTGTTCACATACTGTGCGGAGAATGAGCGCGGCGGTCCGTGATGTTCCCACTCTATGCAAATGAGCCCCTCGCTCTGTAAGAGTCCCTTGCAGTCTGATGTGCTAACATGCTCCGGGCAGCAAATATTTGGTCTCTGACAGCAGTTAGCGTGTCCTGGGACTGTATCAACAGTCAATACTGGGAAAGGCAACCAAGACAAGACCCAAGAGGGACTGAGAATCAGGCAAAGATGAAAAAGAAAGGATCTTGCCACACACAGGCAGGGCCTTGAATACTGAGCCAGAGCTGGGCTTTCTCCTGAGCCGTACCGTGGACTGTGGCTGGTGTGTGAGCAGAGGAGGGGCATGCTGAGCCGGGACACATGAACTGGGCCTCTCCTGGCCTTGGATTCCCCATCTGTGCTGTGAGCTGGGGTGGCCAACATGAGGAGCTTTCTAAGCTTAGAGTCTGGAAGGAAAGGGTGCTCCGGGTCATGAGGGGAGAGTTTCCTGGGAGAGGCCAGTGCACAAAACACTGAGCAGGGCCTCCTGCTCCCCCCCAGACATCATGCAGGACCTGTGGGAGGAAGTCAGCAAGAATCGGGAGGCCAGAGGCAAGGATAGGAGACTTTCCTTTAAGGGGGCGCATTCTGGGTTCCTGCCCTTGCAGGCTGCGGCCCTGCCTTCACAGAGCTCCCTTTACAGAAGGGAGGCGGAGGACGGCTGTGGACGTACCGGTGCGTCATAATTCTGAACTATCAGAAGCACAAGGGGGGCGCTGAGAGCGGGAACTAGGCAGCTTCGGTTGAGGCAGGCCAAGGGGCATCTGAAGAGGGGACATTTGAACTTAGACCTGAAAGAGGAGAAGGTGGGGGTGGGGGAGCTCGTGAGGAGTGAGGGGAGGGCTATCTAGGCAAAGGAACAGCAAGAGCAAAGGCCCTGAGGTGGGCTTGAGCCTCATGATAGCGGCTATGCGGGCCAGGCGGCGAGGGACCCTGTGGGTTTCAGGAGGAATATGTAGGGGGTTGGGGCATTGAGACACCAGCAGGAAGCCCCCAGCACGGTACCTGGGACTTGGAATGTCTCTGGTCCATTTCATAGATGAACCAGCCCGACACGAGCCAAGGCCCCAGGGGCCATGGACCTGGGCTGGGCAGTTACCAGAACACATGGGCCTCAGGGGCAAGTGGAAATATCTTGCCTGCCCTTTGAAATCACAGAGCTCGGCAGGTCCTGAGGGTGAATGGCTCAGCAAGAGGCACCTCCTGGGTATCAGGCATGGCAGGGGCAGAGGGCCGGCTCCAGGAAGTCAGCGTGTGGGCAGCACAGTCCCGTGCTCCTGGCTGGCTGACGCCAGGCCCTTGAAAGGCCTCAGCCCTGGCCTGACGGGAGGGTATAGACCCGGCCAGGCACGAATGCTCTCAGCCCATGGGGTCAGGACTGAGTTGGAGAAAGAGGGTATTAGGGATTGGGATTTTGAAGGATGAGGAGAAGTTTGCCAGCGAGAGACAGGCGTCCCAGGAATGGGACATATTGGAGGCCCCAGTTTGACCCCACCCGGCTCCCATGGCTGAGTGACCCCAGACTGTCCCTGACCCGTGGTGTGTCCCCCACTTGATATGAGCAGGGACAAAGCTTGAGATCAGGCAGGCCCAGGTGTGAATCCAGGCTTTCCTGCTCCCTGAGTAACTCTGGGCAAGTGAGGCCACACCAAGACGGGCCCCAGTTTACAGGAGAATAACCTGAGCCACTCACCCTAGGACACAGAGGAAAGTAGTCACAGCTGGGGACTGGGGCCAGGACTGGGAGGGGCAGGAAGAAGGTGATTGCCCAAAGGCTGATGCCTGAGAGACGGAGAGGAGGGGAGGGAAGAGCAGCCTGGCCAGTGGGCATAACAGGTGCAAAGGCACTGAGGTAGGAATATATTTGGCAGCCTCCCAGAACAGCAGGGAGGCAGGTGGAAGGAAAGGTGGGCATGGTAGTCACAGGGGCCATGCAGGGCTTTGGGGACCAGGAAGAGCCATGGTGGGTTTGGAGCAGCAAAGAGAAAGAATCTAGAGTGACCACTGGCAGCTGAATCAGGGCCAGCCTGGGGATTCAGAGGCCTTGGAGCCATCACACCTCAGCACACACCAGTCCTTAGCACAAGCCTGCACAGATTGGTATGCTCCCACACAAACGGGCTCTTGGCAGCACACACCCGTGCTCGCTGCCAACACACTCCCGTGCCCAACATTGAGACCCAGACTTGCAAATGCACCAGCCAGCCCACATCTGCTCCCATATTGCCTGAGATGTAGAAACCCACATTCAAGCAGATGCAACATGCGTGCACATGCCTCTGGGCACCTCCACAGACAAGGCTGACGTGCTAACACATAAGCATACACTGTGGCTCCACCTGTTTCCATACGTGCACACCCACCAGCATGCGTCAAGAGGAGGCTCAGGAAGCACTGCTGGGGGCTCCCGGGAGAACTGGTTTCCTGTTTTCAAAGAGATCAGGAAGTGCTGACGGAATATTCTGGATGGGCCCGGCCCCTCTCCCACTGCCTCAGCACCCCTGCCATCCAGTTCCATAGACCTTCCCCTCCTTCTGTGCCCAGGACTGACCCTGTCCTCAGCGAGGTCAGGTTCCAGCCAAGGAAACTGAAGCTCAGAGAGGTGTTGCAGCTAGCCCAGTCACAGAGGAAGGAAGATGTGGTGTTGGGAGTCTAGATCCTGAGATCTAACTTGCCTCCCTCTGGAGCGCCATGCCCGGGGCAGTGGTTCACACACACGAAGACACCAGGAGCAAATGAACAGACATATCTGCACCTGCTGCTGCTACGCTCCAGCCCACAGAGCCACTGGAATGGCTGAGGACATGTGTGGCTCTCTCTCGCCAGCTGCGTCTGCATAGGATGTTTCCTCTGCCTGGAATGCCCTTCTCTAGCTCCCTGGTGAGCTCCTCTTCATCCTTCAAAGCCCCAACTCTGATGTCCTCTCCTCCCGGAAGCCCTCTCAGGATCCTCCAGCCCCCAACCTTCCCTCTAGCTCCACAGATGGCCCCTATCATCACCTCCAGGTCTATCATCCCTTCCAGAAAGACCCCAAACTCCCAGGGTGAATTGCCCAGTCAGAGTCACCTGCCTATCCCTGAACTAATACTGGAGTTTGTGGACCCAAGAGGCTCTAACTGGCCGGACCTGGTCATATATCCACTTCTGGAGCCATGAGGTGGACCCGGCTTCTTTTGCCCACCAAAAGGCAGGCAGGGACTGTCAATGCACCCAAGACCCTTTTACTAAGGACTTAGGACTTAGAGGTTCTCTGTCTGTACCAGCCTGGCCGGGGGGCCTTGGGGAAGTCACCTGTTCTCAGTGCCTCAGTTTCCCCACCTGTGAATAAGGCTCAGCAGGGCCGACGTGTTGGAGCACAGTGGGCCCACTGAGGTGTGCCTCTCCCTAAGGTCTGCTGTGTGGGCCATTTACTCTGCAGCCCCATATCCTTTATTGTTGTTCTCTATGAATCCTGAGTTGGGGCCGCCCAGCTTGGCAGGCGCTGACGGCTGCCAGTTGAGTCACTGCTTCCTCCTGGGCCTCTTACCCGGCCTGATGCTTTCTGGGGACTTTCCTGGCCTTTCCTGAACATCAAAAAAAACGTGGGGTACAAGTCCCAGGTGGGGGAAAAGAGGACAGAGGCGTGTGTAGACAAGTCTGTGCACACCCTGGCATGGGTTCAAACCCTATGTCCTGTCCCCACCTGTAAAATGGAAGGCATGACCGTTTCCTCTCAGTGGTGGGGGGCTCCACACGTGAACACCCCACAAGCCCTCAGCTGGGCCAGTGGGCACCAGGAACTGGGGTGAGCATGCTCATTACTATTGTTTTTGTTCCAATAGGGCTTAGCATGCTTTATGCACATGTGTACACACACATGCACCTGGTCTGTGTTAGCTGAGGTCTCGGCCATGGGTGCCGGGGTCTGCTGGCCTGTTTCTGTGTCTGCACACATGCACATGTATTTCTGCACATGTGTGTGTACATCATGGTTGCCCCTGTGTGTGGAGCCCAGTGGGCCTGAAAAATAGCGAGACCCAGGCCCTCGCAGAAAAGGTGTATCTGGAGGCAGGAACTCACTGGGCAAAGGAGGAAGGGCTGGGAGATGGCTGCTGTGTCAGGGTGCAAGGAACAGCAGGGGGTGCAGGGAACAGCAAGGGCGGCAGAGTCAGGAGGCAGGGCTGGAGTAGGTCAGGCAGGCTGAGAGGATGAGTGTGAGCTGGGCAGCTCAAGCAGAGCTGAGCTTTGGGAGGAAATGATGTCAATCCTAACATATTCCCTGAGCACCTACTGTGTGTGCCCAGGGCTAAGGCTACAGTGGGGCCCTGGGGTAACAGATACCATATCAACAAACAAGTAAATATATAACTCTGGCAAGGTGGTGGAAAGATCAGGAAGGAAAATGCATCAGGGCAGAAGCAGGGGAATCCAGGGAGCATTCTGGCCTAAGGACAAGGAGCACATCTTGAGGTGGGTGTGATCTAAGCCTGCAGAAAAATCCAGGTGGACAGCACAGCAGGTGCAAAGGCCTTGAGGTGAGGATGAGCTAACACAGAGGCCCCATTCAGGAAGACCTAAGCCCAAACCAGGGAGGGGACGTGTCAGGGGTCAGTGCTGGTGGGAAGCAAGGCCACCAGGACAAGCTGTCCTGTAACTGGAGCCCAGCAGGAATGCCCCCACCACCCTGGCCTCCGCCCGCCCCCAGAGCTTCCTGCTCGGGACAGAATGTGCTGGGAGGAGAGGCCGGTGGCTTCTGTGTCTGGTGACTGGAGTGGGGTGGCCAGAGAATTCCTGAACGGCAGCCCAGCTGGGCCCCCTGCCAGTGAGGGTGGGAAAACAAGTGGCAGGAGCCCTGCCTGCCGGTCACCCCACGTCCCAGGCCCGGCCTGGCCAGGACAGGAACCAGAGACTGAGAGAGATGGAGAAATGGTGAGCAAGAAACAGAGATGCAGAGACAATGAGCCAGAGGCAGGGAGAGACAGAGAGAACGAGAGACAGATGGTGAAACTGAATAAAAGAAACCGAGAAAACAACACGGAGAAGCAGAGATGGGGGAGACAAAGAGGATGAGAGAGACGGTAGTAAGAGAGAAAGAGAGAGGGCTGGTGTTTGACTCTCTGTATGGGTGACAGGTCCGATTCTAGGGGGTCCTGGGAACAAGTGTAAGGCAGTAACACTCCCACCCTCATCAGCATCTTCATCCCCTCCAGTCACTTAATCAATGACCACCCTCATGCCGGCTATGTGCCGGGGCAAGAAACCCAGCCCTGACCCTGCACTGCTCTGCGAAGTTCAGATAAACAAGTGAATGTCTCAGCAAGAATTACAGAGAGTGATGAGGGCTAGGAAGACAACAGGAGGGGGGGTGGTGACTGTAGCCAGGAGGGTGGCATGTCCCTGACAAGATGAGACTAGTGGGTGAAGAGGAGCCAGCCGTAAGAGGCTTTCAGGAGTGGGAACCACATGTGCAAAGGCCTCTGTGGACAGGAGGTGGCCTGTCCTCCCAAGCCTGTGGGGGAACTTTCATGGAACTCTCCTGGCATCCGTTCTTGCAGTGAACACCTTAGACCCTTCTCAGTTCGGGAATGTGGATCGGGGTCTTGCACACCCCAGGTGATGGGGAACTTATCCCCTCCTGCGGCTGCTGTGCTGGGATCTGGGCCACCATGCTGTGGGAACATCTCCCCTCAGCTTGGCCCCAAGGGACCCCGAACCTTCATTGCTCTGGGCTTGAAGTTAGGTCAGCTGCTCATGGGAGACGCTGCTGGACAGGAAGGCCTGGGTGAATTTCAGGACCAGGAACAGGTGGAAATCAGGGCTCAAAAATTCAGACTAAAGACAGGGGATGATTGATACTCTGGAGGGCAGGTGTCCCAGAGTCTCAGATAGGGAAACTGAGGCTTAGAAGCACGTGACCTGCCCATGGTCACACCGAAAGCAAAGCCTGGAACCAGATCTCCCTGCTGTCCAGCCCCAGGTTCCCCCAGCCTTCATCCCTGCTCTTCAGCCTTCTCAATGAACATCCCTGGCCACCAGTTAATTCTGCTGCCTTGGGCAGGCTGGTGGGCCTAGCCAGGGCTTGCTGTGAGCCCTCACGTAGGATGTCACATGGTCTCTGGGGCATGGACTCCAGAGTCCCAGCGGTGGTTTTATTTGGTGACTCCGTCCATCTTTACTGTGGGACCCTGGGTGCGTGAGCTCACTCTGCTGGGTTCACCTTCCCTACCTCCACCTCCACAATGACAGCCTCCATGCCACTAAGGCCGCCTTAACGCCCAGTATTTCAACAAATCCCCGTACAGGCAGGTCCGTAGCAGCCCTACTGACAGTCTCCAAAACATGGAAGAGACCTAAATGTCCATCAGTGGATGAACAGACAAACAGAATGTGGTCCACCCATACAGTGGAATATTTCTCAGCCACGAAAAGGAAAGAAGCCCAGGCACACGCCACAATGTGGACGAACCTTGAAACTATCATGCAGACAAGCCACACGCCAAAGGCTGCATGTTGCAAAATTCCCTTTACATGAAACATCCAGAACAGGCACATCCCCAGAGACAGAAAGCAGATCAGTGGTTGCCTGCGGCTGGAGGGCAGGAGATGGGGAGTGAGTGCTCATGGGGACAGGGTCTGCTTTGGGCGTAATGGGAATGTTCTAGAACTAGATAGAGATGATGGTTGCGTGACGTGACTGTGCTAAATGAATGGTATACTTTTAAATGGTTAATTTTATGGTACATGAATTGCACCTTAATGATGGTAAAACAAGCCCAGACTCAGGCAGGATCCTCCTACACCAGGGACCCCCTCCCCCTGCCCAGCCAGCTGCCTCCTCTGCATTTGCTAAAGAGAGATGGGGCCTCTACCTCTCCTCCACCATTCACACCCCCAGCTTCTGTGACTGTGTGAGGGGAGGGCAGTGGGGGTCCAGCTCCAACCCAAGCTCAGCCTGTGTGTCCCCAGGCCTGTTTCCCCTTCTGGACAATGGGCTGCTTGACCCTCCCCAGTCTGGAATTCGGTCCTGAGATGCTAAGCCAGGTTGGCAGTCAAGGGTACCCAGCTTCCCGGGCAGCTGGGGAAAAGAAATGAACAAATCCAGTCTATTTTTTCTACACTTGTATTTTTAAAATACAATTGTACAAAAGAGAACAATTTGGGGATTGGATTGAAGATGGTGGCGTGAGAGGTGAGACAGAGGCTTCCTCCTAAAACCTCATATAATATGAAATAAAGCTACTACAACTACTCTCAAAAGAGCAACGAGAAAGAGGACGGCAACAAACTGCATACACCTGGAGACAAGAGCAGACCTCACAGAAAAGGGTAACGTACTAAAGCTGTGGTCCTGCGGGACCCAAGCCCTTCCCCCACCCCAGCTCACTGGCAGGAGGAACAGGAACGGAGCAGGGAGGGAGTGGAGATGTGGGACTGCTGAATACCTAACTCTGGAGATCTGCTCTGGGAGCACAAACCTACAATACATGGTGCTTGCATGATACTCTTGTAATTAGGGGGTTGGAAAGCTAAGACAGGCAGAATTCCTGGAGAGACTAAGATTCCAGCTGCTTGTGAAAGCAGGGATCCATACCCAGCTGCTCGGGGACAAAAGAAAGGCGGGCAGTCTGAGAGACTTCCCAACAAAGAAGCCCTTAACAAGAGGGCTGCTAAAGGGGCAAGGATTGCACAGAGCTCACTGCTCAGGAGAAAGGACAGCCAGACAAAATTGTCCGGGTGCACTCTGCCCAGCAGATTGGGAGCTTTCATGATCTTCAGGTGCTCCAGCTCCCTGGCTGCCTCCACAGCTCCAAGAACCCCTTCTGTGACAGGCAGACTTGTGTGCCTTTCTTCTGGCCAGCCCCACCGCGCTTGCAAACCGGGAAATCCTTCCCTGGTGTTAGGACAGCCACAGGGAAGATCTGTCTACAGCAACTAAAAACGCAAAGCACAGAGGCTTATACCTGTGTGCTCAGCCCACTGGTTCAGGCAGTGGAGACAGGCATAGCAGCCAGGAACCAGCAAACAGCCCTTTCCTCCCCGGAGGCACCAATACCACTCCCCTACAATCCCCGCATTGCTTCAGGGGCTGAGCAGCTCCAGAGAGTAGAGCTTCTGGACACTAGAGGGCACCATACACAAATATGAAACGCCAAAGGAACCTGGTCCAGAGTAAAATTATGAACACAACTCCTGAGAAAGATTTCAATGATATGGACCTTATGACTCTCCCTGAAAGGGAGTTCAAAATAAAAATCATTAACATGCTCATGGAGGTACGGAAAGATATTCAGGAACTCAGGAATGAATTCCGGTCGGAGATCCAATCATTGAAGAACACAATGGACGGTATTAAAAGCAGATTGGATACGGTGGAGGAGAACAATTTAAGGCTTATCAGAAATGCTGAGTCCCAGGCAGGGGTCCTGCCCCAGCCACAGCTGGGCCTCTGCAGTTGGGAGGCTTGTCCAGCTGCCCCCTCATGCTTTATCCCTCCAGGACTCAGGGGTCTCCAAAAGCTCACCAGCCCTGGGTCACCCCTGGCTGACCTCTGTCCCCGGGGCCTGGCGGAATGTTCTGTTGTTACTGTCTTGAAATTCTTAACAATCTTTGAACAAGGAGCCCTATGTTTTCTTTTTCCAAGTTATATAGCTAGTCTTACCATGCACTGAAACTGGATTTCCAGCACCACATAATACCCAGGAAGGTCCTGGAGTACTTGGAGGAGCTGCAGGCAGTTCTAGCCTGGGCCAGGAATCTCTGGCTCCCCAAGGCTTCAAAGGCTGGAGCTATTGCTCCTGACACCCATGGGCCCCACATAGTTCCAATGACCTGCTTCCATGAGTGCCTCAATCCTGGGCCACGTCACCTGCCGGACCTTGTAGTTTGGCCTCAAGTGAGACACTCTTCAAACATCACTCAGCTCTGACCTTCTCTGACTTCTTGCTCCTCGCTTGCCTGCTAAGCTCTTATTCATACACCAAAGCCTCAGCTAAAATGCTCTTCCTCCAGAAAGCCTTCTGTGTTCCCCCTTTTGGACTCTCCCAGCCCTGGACCCCTTCTTCTGGTCCCATGAGAATGGAAGTAGTTATGTGTGGCTGTGTTGCCCCCAGACTGGAGGTTCCAGGGGGACATCAGCCCTGCGCACGGGCAGGCACAGACAGGTTGAACAGTCTCTTGGGTCCCGCTCTGGCCATCTGATACCTAATGAGGACCAGTCCAGATAAGTCAGATTCCAGACTGGTTTTTCCTGTCCGGTGGATGTCGGGACAGCTCTGCCCTGTTCCAATACTCGGTTTCCCCAACTTCAGTGCAGGGAGCCTGGGCTGGTCTTGATCCAGCCACTCCTTGTGTCCATGGTGGCTGGAAGCACATACGTAACCTCATCCCTCGAGGTATCAGCTTGCCTCTCAGCAGGTCGTGCAGCGTGGTCTCATGGCCTCTGAGGGAGGGTTTGGATCCTCCTGAGGGCAGCAATCCCACTGAGTTTTAGGGGGCACTGAGGTTCAGAAACAGCCCTCCCCGCCCCACTCGTCTCCCACTCCCACACTCAGCCCTAGCCAGAGCAGACTGAGGTGCAAGGTGGCTTCAGGCCTGGAATGGATGTGTAGGAATTCCATTATCATTTAAATCTCCTATGTGCCTCCTACCCCCATCTCAGCTCCCAGGGCCTGGAGAGGCATCGGGGCTTCTCAGACCCTCAAGCTTACCTCGGAGTACAGGGGTGGTGGACAGTAGCGGAACTCCTGGATGTAGGCGAAGAAAGGGCCTTCGAATCTCAGGTCAGGATCCTGTGGTAGTGGGAAAGGGCTCTGCCCCATGACTGCCACCTCGTCATCTGCTACCACCTCTGAGTACTCGGGAGGGGCTGGAGGTGAGAGACAGGGTGGGTGAGGCTGATTGAGAAGGGGAACCCCCAAATCGAGGCCAATGGCTTGGAGACAGTTTGTGCTGGTTCTGGGGCTGCCAGGCTGTGTGCCCTCAGGCTGGGATTCTGGGGGGACCTGGGGCTGCCAACATGATTGTTACCGTGCACTTTTACAGATGAGGGTATTGGGCTGGGGGAGGGAGAGTCGGTCTGGCACCTGCCTCCGTGTCTATACCCCCTGGCAGCTCACCCTCAGGCCACTCTGATAGGGCCCCCAGCCTCCAGTCCAGCAGGAAGCTAGCACGGCTGCCCACGCTGGATGAGCGGCTGCCGAAAGGGTGCAGGGGAATGGTGCCGATGACCAGTGGCAGCTCTAAGAGCAGCTTGGACGTGCCCGGAATGTCCACGCAGACCTGGAAAAACAAGCCACAGTGGAGGGTGCCTACGCTGTTCTACAGAAGGAGACCCTTCCTATTCCCCAGAGGTGGTGGGGGGATGAGGCCCCAGCTCCAGCCTCGCAGGGACCCCAGTCTGGGGGACACAGCAGATGCAGCCACCCTGCCTCCTAGGACCAGGAGAACACACTACCTTGAGGGAGTAGTCCACATGCAGCACACGGCAGTGCAGGATGGAAGGACCCACAGGGGGTATCTGAAGTGCCCGGCCCTGCCACAGTGCCCGCCGTCCGGGACCCACAGGCTCGCCTGCTAGGCTGGCCACCACTGCTCGCTTTTGCTTGCGGGCACCTCGAGCCACGAAGGTCTGTGTCTGAATGACCGCTGCCCGAGGCAGCACTGGGCGTGTGGAGCCATTGTCGATCTCAGCAAAGACGGGGATCACCTCACCTGTAGTGGGCAGCAGTGTGACCTCAGTTTCTCCACCTGCAGCCCAGAAACTGGCTCTTTTCCCCGACCGGCCCCACCCACCTGGTACCTGGTGTGTAGCCCTTGCGGTCAATTTTGGCCGAGAGGGAGACCAGGCCACGGTTACTGTACCATGATCGGGCAACCTTCTCCAGCGCTCCTGCCTGAGGGGCCTGGTGGGGAGGAGGAAAGGGAACACGAGTGGGTCACTTTGTGCCAACCACAGACCCTGTGGAGCTTCCAAACCGCCGCAGCTGAGGGAGGATTTGGGGGCACGGCCTAGTTTCCTGGTTGCTTTTTAACAATCCAGGAACTGTCTGGAAAATGGGTCCAGGGATATGACCCATCTTTTAAAGCTGAAAATAAGATGAACAAGCCAAGCTTTGTGTGCAGCTCAGGCTCATAAGCCATTATCATCACAAGCCAGGGCTGTGCCCTATTTCACAGATGAGGTATCTTAGGCTCAGAGACTGGGTAAAACACTTGCCCAGAGCCACACAGTAGCTGGAATTTGCACCTGGCTCTACTAGACTCCACATGTACTCCTTTCCTGCCTCCCTCCCTACCAGGGCCCAGTTGTAACCACCACTTTGTGAACGGAGGAGGGGGTAAAGAGCCAGTCTGGGTCACCCCACAGCCAGGCCCCTGCAATGCCCCTAGACCCCCAGGAGTAGCCACTCACCAGCAGACCAGGTGTGTTGATGTCCACCGGCTCAATGACAGTGAACACCTTCCTTGCCCGGCGGGCAGGGACCCAGGGGCGGTGCAGGGTGGCCTTGATGCAGTATCGGACACTGCCGTGTTTGCCCTCAAAAGATGTCACTAGGGTCCTGGGGGTGGAAGAAAGGAGCTTCAGGGATCAGATAGAGACATGCAGGTGGGAAGGGGGAGGTAGTACCAAAGACTAAGGGGAGTGAAAAGCCCACAGTGACACTCTGAGGGCTCCCCCACAATCCTGCACCCCAGATGACTTACGGGGGCAGCTGGAAGCTGAATGGGAACTCATGGCGCCCAGGAGGCAGCGTTGTAGTCTCTCCTGTGTCTGCAGATAGGGCAAGAGGGGGCGTCTCAGCAGCTGCGCGGGGCTCTGGGAGAGCGCAGCACGTGCGCCACGCGGGGACCCCGGCCTGTACCTGGCGCTAGTAGCGTGGCACGGTGGCTCACGACCTCCACGCGCTCGCTGTAGCTTTGCGTGTACGCTGTGCTGGAGCCAGCACTGCGCGACTCGGTCCAGTGTACGAGGGCGCGGCCCCGCGCACGCAGCTTCAGGGCGCCCACGCGCGCCGGGCCAGTCAGCTCTAGCAGCACCCGGCCGGCCACCGCCTGGCCGCCGCTGAACACCGGCTCGGCGCCCGCGCTCGCGCCATCCAGCTTCACCAAGAACGCCTTCACTTTGTCGAACAGCATTGCGCCGGGGAGCGAACCTGCGACGCGCGGACCCTGGCCTCGAACTCGCGATGCCGGGGCGCGAGTCGCGGAGGGCGTAGTCCCAGAACACTAGCTTACCCAGTGAGCGCAGGCGCAGTCGCTCACCAGGCCAGAGAGTTCTCGAGGCCGGTGCCTGCGCCGCCTTTATACGGAGAGGAGGGGAGGGGCGGGAGAGACGTAGACTCCGCCCCCCCAAGGGTAATACACCAATGGAACGGCGAGGGGCGTGGCTCCGCCCAGGCGTGGAGCAAAATAACAAACGCCCTCCCAGCCCGTCGCTGTGGGCCGCTACCCTCTACCCTCACTCACCCTGGGGTGAAACTGAATGAGTCTCGGGATCTGGGGTAAAGAGGAGAAACTGACGCCTGGAGGCGGATCCCGAGACTGAAGTCACCCAGCAAGAGCATTCTGCTTCCCGGTTTAATTATCAGCGAGCCGCGACTTACAGACTTGACTCGGAGGCATGTCCAGCCCAAGAGGGAGGGGTGTGGAACGACTTGACCCCAACTGAGACCCTGAGATCCTAGGACTATCCCGGGGCCTCAGTTTCCCCCTCTGTGCAACGTGGGGAGGGGGAGAGGGAAGGTAGGAGAAAGTGGATGGGGCGTCTCTCCATTCGGGCCTCTGTTGTCCCTCTCTTCTAATTCGAACGCTTCTCAGCGCTAGTGACAACTCTTGAAGCCTGAGTTTCCACGTTCGTAGAGCCAGAAGAAAATCGGTCCCAACCTCAGAGTGTTGTGCATGAATCACAGTGTATCTCCTACTCGACCCCTTCCAGAGCCTCGCTCCTGGGTCATCAAACCCACTCCTGACTTTTAAGTTCCTGTCCCAGCTTTTCAGCCACCAGCAAACTCCTCTAGGCCTAGCCCCTGTGCCTGCTCCAGACACCCCATCCAGGCTGACAGAGCCGAGTGGATAGGACACTCCAGGAACCTCCGGATCCAGGGCTGCGGTGTGCCCTTGGGATGATATGACCCCAATCTGGACCCGAGTTTCCCCAAAGAAGCGCACGTAGGATTTCAAGGCGCGAGTTGCCTCCTCGTGGTCGGCAGGGTGCCGGCGCCCTCTGGTGGCAGAACAATGCGCTGCTGCTCCACTCCACCCCGTACGGTGTCGGTCTCTTTTGAGTCTCCTCAGAAGACGCTGGGACCATCCCCTGCGGCCTCGGAACCCCCAGTGGGGTCGGGCATAACCGGATATGGTCACCCGCAGCCGGCGACAGGGGTTAGAGCAGGACCGAAGGGAGGGGCAGAGGCTCAGTGATCAGCTTGGGAGGCTGCCTGGAGCAGTAGTCTCGGGGGCAGAAATGAAGAGTTGGGACCTTCTTCCAGGGCCAAATGGAGCCTGGAGGGAGGACAGGAAACGGTAAGTCCGGGAGGAAGTGGGGATGAGGTGACCCTGGAGGGACCAGGAGGCTCACACTTAGCCAGGGACTCTCTCAGTCCATTTCAAAGATGGTTCCCCAGAGGCCCAGAGAGGGGCAGGGCCTCAGCAGAGGTTACACCGCAGTTCCTCAAGCTTCCTCCCTCCATTGTTTTAAGGAAGTCGCTGGGGAGTGGAACCAGCTCCAATTTCCCTTGAGCCACAGGAGTAGGGCAGTGTCTCCTGGGCCCCTTCCGGGTTCGCCTGGGTTTCCACAGCTGCCTTGGGGAGAGGCCCCCCGCACCTGGGCGCTGTTAGGACACGGCTGAAAGGCGGTAGGCAAAGCATCTACTGTGTGCAGCGCTGGAAGAAAGGGGGCTGCGGGCAGTGGGCCGGGTCTGAGCTGCCTCCTGCCACCTACCTCTGCCCATTTTGCAGATGGGTATAGTGGGGTCTGGCTTAGCCGGGAGGAGGCCGCCCAGAGAGCCGACATCCTCCGCAGCCATACAGCACGGTGCTGGCGCACAGACTCGCTCCTTGTGGCCTCTGTCCTGCTACTGGCTGGCCGTGTGGTCTGAGGGTGGGACAGAGGTTCAGAGCAGGATAGGGAGGTGGCCAAGACCTCAGACTCCCAGCCTGATCTGACCCCACTCAAGTCTCCTTTTCATCTGGGATACTTTTCCATTCCCTCACCTGCAAACAGCACCAGAACCCCAACCCAGGGAAGAACTCGTTCCTGCCCATAACTGGGTATGATATGAAGGACAGTAAACTGAGAACGTGAGATGGGGGTCTTCATTAGGCCTGGGGCTTAAGGGGAATCCTGAGGTTCAAAAGGTAGGTCCCGATTCCACCCAGGGGTTACCCATGCTCCGGAGAGTGGATCCCCACCACAAAGCCTTTAGGTCAAGGGAGTCCCGGCTCTGGATTGAGGGTGGAGTGGCGCCCATTCCCTGGGAGGCTTTCCCAGAAAATACGGTTTGGGAAGCGGGTAGGTGGATGGGTGTCCCACTGAGGAAACATCCCTTCTTGAGACGTGTCACCGGACCTCATAGCCTCTAACAGACTCCTGGCTCTGGGGCGCCCAGCCCTGGGGAAGAGGGTCCCGGGAGATCCCGGCTGGGGTAATGAGCGTCTCACCTTGGAGGAGCAGCTGCCGCCGCCGCAGGTACGTCTCCGCGGCGGCGTAGTCGCTGGACACCGCGTTGACACCTACGCTTCGGCCCTCTAGCCAGTGCGTGGCCGCCCCGCCGCGCGCCGCCACCTCGAGCGCTCGTACCCGCAGCGGCGCCGCAGCCTCCAGCAGCACGCGGCCGCACAGCCTCTCCCCGCCGCTGTACGCGCCTCCCGGGCCCCGCGCCAGCTCCAGCGCGAAGCTGCGCACGCCCCCGGGGCGCATGGCGCAGGCTTGGGCGCACGGCGGGGAGGGCGTCCCGGGCGCGGAGTCCAGCATGCAGCGAAGGGGCGCGGGGCCCGAGCGTGTCTGCAGGCCTCCCGGGTCTCAGCACTCGTACGCGCAGCCCGGGGCGCCCTCCCGAGGGGTCTCCGGCCTCGACGAACTTGTGCAGACGCCTCGGGCCCCGGCAGGCGCATCCTCGGCGCACTTCCTGATCCTCCTCTGCCGCCCTTGTGACGCGCGCGCCCCGGCCGCTGGGGACGTGCGGCCCTCCCGCTGGCCCGCGCTGTTGACTTTGCCACCCCCCAGAAGCGGGGCGGGCTCTGTTTCTGTAGGGTCGGCGCTGTTGAGTCAGAGGCAGGCAGGGGAGGATGTGGCTGGCCCAGAGAGGAGGCAGCCACCGGCCTGTCTTGCGGTCTCAAGTAGACCTCCGCCGGGCACCTTTGACTCTGAGACGGCCTCGGCCTCCCGGCTGGTCTCCCTTCCAATGCCACCTCCTGGAGGCTGTTACCCAAGCACACCGGGCTCAAGTCTTGCCTCTTAGCCTTTGCACTGGCTGTTCCACTGTTTAGGTACGCCCTTCCCCAGATCTGCCCAACCGCCCCCCAGCCCCCACCCCCACGTTAGTGTCCAGCTGTTAGCTCTCCAGACTACCGTAGGCATGCTCTGGCCTTGTTTATTCCTCCATGGGTCTGGTCACTGTGTCTGTGACTGCTGTGTTTACTGTGCCTCCTCTATCAGACTAGGTGCTCCCCAACGTGGGGTGGGGGGCGCTGGATCCTATTCTAATTGGATCTTACAGATAAGGAAACTGAGGTCCCCAGAGGGGGCAGCCACTGCCCAGAGGCACCCAGCAGTGGGAGAGACAGGACTGGTACCCAGGTCTGACCCCAGCCCACAGGCACCTCCCCAGACCCTTCTGGTTCTTGCACCCAAGCTAACTACCAAGCCAGGAGGGGCCGATGGCCTTATCAGAGGCTGCCAGGGCCTGGAGATCTCAGCCAGCTCGATTAGCCTCCTCAGGAACCAGGACCCCAGCACCTGCCAAGTGCCTGCCACCCTTGCCTCACTGCAGCATGCCAAGCCCAAGGCTAGAGGGACCTTTCTCTTCTACTTGTGTCTGGAACTTTCCCCTCCAGCCCACCCCAAGTCCTGCTCTAGAGGGGCCACTCTAAACCCAGGATTGTACCACACCCCACTACTTATATCTCCTAAAGAGTGCCCACCACCAAGTCTGGGTTCTTCACTTTGGCCTATGGGACCCTGAGTTTGAATCCTGGCTCAACCCTCCTTGCTCTGCAGCCCCAGGCTGATAGCTTTACTTCTCTGAGTCTCAGTTTACCCACCCTGCCCTGGTCAGGTTCTAGTGAACAGTGAGTGTAGTTATTTACAGTACATTCCCTGCATACAGCAGGTGCTTAATGCATGTCCAGTGAAGACTGCATGACCCTCCTCCTCACTCTTGTCACCTCCCCCACTGGACTGTGTGACCCATGGCTCCACTGGAGCCTGGCCCACAGCGGGTGCTGCAGCAAAGCAGGCTGGTAGCAGGAATGTTCCTTTTATCTGCTGCTTCCAGCAGGCCCCAGCTGGGCCCTGCCCTCTGGTGATGGTGCAGATGTCCTCAAGGAAGTGTCCTCAGCTGAGCTTGGGCCTGGGGGATACCAAGCTCAGATAGCGATGGGATGGGCTCACCTCGACCCCCACATGCATGCTGGGACCCGGAGCCAGTGTCCACCTCCCATGTCATGATTATGAGGGTTCCCCAGCCATGCATGACAGACAGCAACTGAGTGGGTCCTGCTTTATTTAGAACCGGCAAGGACCCCTCTCCCAGCTGTTCAGCACCCACCGGGGGCCTGGGAAGAGTCAGAGGACCAGGGAACCAGAGGAAGCTCCGGGCTCCCCAAGTTCCAACCAGGCAGGAAGCAGCCTTGTGGTGTGGCCCTGCCTTCTGCCCTTTGCCTGGACAGTCTGGATGGGGTGAGCCCTGGTCCACTCAGCCCAACTCAGCTTTGGCTCCTTGAACTCCATGAGGCGCTGCTGTACAGGGCTTCCTGGGTGGCGTGGAGTGGCGGCCACACGATGGCCAAAATTGAGGGGTCTGGTGGCAGGCAGGGCCGTCACCCACAGTCTGAGGGGGCCATAGGTGGCCACCAGTGTGGAGGGCTCTGAACTACCTCGTCTGGGGGTCCAGGGCTGGGCCGGGGAGGCAGGGGTGTGGGGGGTGGGTGTATGGCTTGGGCGATGAGGCTGGGCAGGGCCTGCAGGGAAGTGCCCAGCGCATCCAGGTGGCTTTCAAGGGCAGCCAGGCGGGCCTCCAGCTCCTCGTGCTGGGCGTGCAGCTCGGACATGAGGTCGTACATGACATTCTGGGTCTGCGGGAGACACAAGGGGTGGGAGGGAGAGGAGAGGCCAGATAAGAGGGAGGGACAGACAGAGACAGATGAGCAGCCCCGGGTGGGAGGGGCCCGTTAAGGGGACCCAAGTGAGCGGCAATGGTGAAGACACACCTAGCCCCATGGGTCTCTCGCTAGACCCCACCTTGCATGCCAAGATGGGGGTGAGCAGGCCTGAGGGCGGTCAGGATGGTCCTGGGGCCAGGTGGATGTGGCCAGAGCTGCCCCAACGGGATGAACTGGCCACATGACACATGAAGCCAAAGGGTGGTCTTGGGTGGTGGCTTCACCCTGAGGAATCACAGCTTATAGACCTGCGGGAGGTTCTGGGCTGATGTTCCAGACTGGGGTGATGGTCATGCGGATGCGGAAGGGGGCTCAGCTTTGAACTGCCCCCCCTGCACCCCACATTAGATTAGGGAGGGGACAGCATTGTAGAGGAAGAGGTGACTACCCCAAGATCTGACCCAATCACAGAGCAGGGAACATGGCAGTCAACAATTACTGTTACAGCAGGCAGTGGGGCATACCCATCACCTAGACTGCTCCCCACAACTCAGCAAGCAGGGGCTGGTTGTCCAGATGTACCCAGAGCGGTGGCCAGCCACGCAGGGAAATCCCTCGGTGCAGGCGCCTCTCGCCACCAGGTGGCGCTACAACATCGTTTCGTGTCTCCTAACAGCTGCGTGCTCATCACACACCAGGCTGACCACTGCCGGGCCTCGTATGGGAGGGCTGAAGGGGCAGTGCCAGGCTGAGGTGGGGAAAGACGCCCCCAACCAATCGCTCCGTAGTCGGGAGAAAGGATGGGGCGCCCACACGGCTCCTTGCTGCGCTTCACCCAGCCGCTCCCTTCTAGCTTCCACGCTTTGCCTCTGCCCTGCTCCCCACCCTTTCCTCTGTTACTGGTGGACCCACCCCACACGACCACCTCGGGGGGGGGGGCCCTCCTATGGCCACTGACTTCACCTCAGCCTGCCTCACGGGACCCCCGTCCCCAGGGCCACAGGCTAACACCTGCAGGCATCGAGCCCTGGGACTGTTCTCTTTGGCCCTGTCCGAGGTTTAATTTTTTTTTAACTTAAAATAATACGTTTTATTTTTGTCAGAGATACAGATTAAACCAGCAGCCTTGGAAAGGAAAGCATTAAAATTAACATTCGAAAACATTTTACTTGTTAAACTTAAAAAAAAAATTAGGAACTCATACAATCCGATCCAGTTAAAGACTTACTTCAAAGAAGCCTTTGTTAAGTGTATTTTCTGAGAATTACCACCGTGAAACAAGGTTTAAGTAACTTTTAAAAATTCTTATTTCAAATCTCTGCTAACGGAAGCGTGAAATGGCTATCGAAACCACAATATCTATCTAATACCTGAGTTTTCAAAGGCATTTTATGTGTATTTAGAGCCGTAATCTCTCATATGACATCAAATTCGCTGGCCAAGGATTTCTACATGCTTGTAGGATTCTGTTCTTTGTCCTACCAACTGAATTATACTTTTAGGGCTCTAGAATGTTTTTTCTCCTCTGTAATGTTCCCTTCCAAATTAAGTTTATGTAGGTTAATATTAAATTATATTGCATACTCTTAATAGTGAAAGGGAGTAAATCCAAAATGTGCTGGTATAAGTAATATAGGATAAATCTTAACATCTTCTAAAGATAATATTAAGTTAACCTCAGACTGATTAATTGATTGGGATGAAGCCAGGGAGCAAAGTTCACACCTGAGCCATTTCTGAAAGGCACATCATTGGTCAGAAGGGAATTCAGAATAATGTGACAAACTGTCATTTCCTGAAATTTATTTAATTCCTGCACAAATAAGTTTTCTGCTGATGCTATAATTTGAATTTCCATCCACAGTAAGAGATTTGTTTTTCTCCTAAATTTTAGAGCTTGTATCTAGATGACATGCCTAAATACAAAAGTACCACTTCACCAATTTCACCAATGTAGCCACTAATTAAATGCTCTTATTAAAGCTATTTTATTAGGTGCTAATTTTTTAAATAAGATGCCAATGTTAAAATGTAAAGAGTTTACACACAGAAGTATTCTCAGTGTCTCTCACAGAGTCTCTAGTCATAGTAGACCCTTGCAGACAGAGCCTGTGTCCTCTGATGTGGGTCCCTGGCCACCTTGCATCCTTCGCCTGTGTCACCTGTCTACTGTCCCTCCCATGGCAGGAAGTGGGCCCTGTCCTGGGGAGCCACCCCACCCAGCCCTGCTCACCTTGGCCAGCTCGGCGAGGGTGTTGGCCTGGTCATTCAGCTTCCCCTGCTCAATCTTCACACTCCGGAGCCTGGGGGACAGTGGGCAGGTGGGGTTGGTTAGAGGCTGTAGGAAATATGGGGGTCCTTCGTGTACCCACCCCACCTGGGGGTCGTCTTGTAGGATATGCAGTGCGGAATAAGGTGGAAGTTAGGGTCAGGCACCTGCAGCCTATTTCCTCCCAGCACAGTGCCCACCGTCTGGCCATGTCCACATGGCCCAACTCAGGATGTCCCAGGAACCTGGCCTCCCCCAGACCCAGGTGAAGCCTGCAGGGTGGACACAGCCCCAGTTGCCTCCAGGAGCTACCCCGGGTGTGTGCCCTCACCCATGACCGCCATGCACCACTAACCTCTAGGAAGAGACTTACTTCTGAGCTCTGGTAGGACCCGGCAGAGAAGAGAGAAATCACAAGGCAGTTTTAATCTCCGTGCCGCTGGGTGGCATATGCCCAGCTCCACCCGCCTCCCGAGTGTGTGGCCCCAGGGTCAGGCTGGCAGCAGCTGCTGCCCTTGCTCTGGGAAGTAGCCCAGCCCCCGAGGAGGTAGTGCCAGCCCCTTGGGGACACTTCCACCTTCCATCCCCTTCCTCTGGCAATGATCACCCAGTGAAAGCAGCTGCCCTCAGCTCTGCGGCCTCACTGTATGCCATCCTGTGCCAGGCACCTGGCCCTGGTGGTGGCATTTAGTCCAGAAAACTGCCTGTGCTGTTTTCCCAGGTGGAAACTGAGGCTCAGACCGTTCATGTAAGACTCTCTTCCTCATTGTTGCAAACTCAATCCCAGCATGTCCGCATGGGACAGATGTTTGAGGAGGCCCCTTGGGGCCCGCCCATGCTGGTACGAGGACCCAGCCCCTGGTCTGGGGAAATGGAGATAGATACAAACACCCCCAGCTCCGGAGGTTTGGGGGTGCCTTGGACCCGGAGCAGAGGCTCGCTGAAGAGCCCTAGCCTGCTTTCCCCAGGGAAGTCATTCCTGGCTTCTCTAGAACCTCCCTGTTATGGGTTGAATAATGTTCCTCAAAAAGAGATACGTCCCAACCCCCAGGACCTGAGAATGTGACCTCATTTGCAAATAGGGTCTTTGCAGATTTAACCAAGTTAAGCTTAGGTCCTCGGGGAGGGCCCTACTCCAATGTGACTGGTGTCCTTATAAAACAGGGAAATTTGGACACAGAAGTAGGACGACGTGACCGCACAGAGGCAGAACGATTGGAAGACAGGGAGAAGGTCATATTAAGATGGAGGATTAGGGTGATGCACCTACAAGCCAGGCCTGAGGCTGCCAGAGGCTAGGCGGAATCCTGAACAGCTCTCCTCTGGTGCCCGAAGACCCTGCCTACTACCTTGGTTTCAGACTCTGGCCTCTGGAACGGTGAAATCATACATCCTGTTGTTTTAACCCCCCTGTACTTTGGTACAGCAGTCCCAGGGCGTACATGCACTCCCCAAGGCCATGCTGTGTTCCTCGATCTGCCCTCTCCATTTCTTCCTTTTCGCTGGCTGCTCACACATAGCTTCCATCACGGGGACTCTTCGGCTCAAGAACATGACATGGCTCCCTCCTGCCTGCAGATGAGACCTCTAGTCTCCCCGACACTGTGCTCATCCCCACCTCCCTGCCTTTGCCCAGGCTGCGGGCACTCCTTGGTATATGCCTGCCCACCTCTCGGTTTCTTACCCGTCCCATCCACCCTTTAGGCCCTAGTTCAAACTTGCTTGATTTCATCAGCTGTTCTTACCAGGCCACTTTTTTTTGAGGGGTGCAGGGGGACCTGAGGGTGACTGAGACAGTCCCACCGCAGAACAAAGGGACACGGGTAAATGATAGAGCAGGCGCCTTCTCTCCAGACTTGGCTTTCCTCAATTCCCACTATCCCACTTGCCCCAAAGAACTTTCTGGAACATTGCTTGGGGCAAGGTCCAGGCAGGGCCATATCTGTGTCCCGCATGCCTGGTGTACCAGCTGGTGTAGGAAATGCTCATGCAGTGACCAAATGAACTTATCATGGGTGGTTATAACAAGAGCACCAGGTTCCATACTTAGAAAATACAGTGTGGCTGGCAGGCAGGCACAGGCGAGTCATCTGGTCACCCCGATTGTGTTTGACTGACAGCCCATTCCTGAGAAGAGGCACGTTACCATCACCTGCACTTTATAAAATGAAGCTTGGAGTGGCGTGGTCACTTTCCAAGGCCCCACAGTTAGGTGGCAGAGACCAGACTGGGACCCAGTGGTCAGTGAACAACTGTGGAAGGGTCGATAATGGGGGATCCCTGTCCTCAAGGGCCTTGGGGTCTTGTGAGGAAGTAGGACTGACACCTGGGCACAGTAAAGTCAAGTAAGTGGGGTACCAGCTCCTCTCCCTGCTTTTTAGGCAACGGTCAAAGCAGAGGCAGGAGGCAGGGACTGTGGGAAGGCACTCGTCACCAAGCACTCGTCCGTGCCAGGATTTCTGCCAGCTATTTCTGCACATAATCCCATCGAGACCTTTCCACAGTCCTGTGAAGTATGGGCTGTTATCGTGAGACATCAATACCATTGTAACAGTAAACACCGTAAACACAAATGGACTAGACTATCTAGTTAAAGACAAGTAGGTGTGCAATAAACACAGTAAGTATACATGGACTAAATTCTAGGTAAAACACAAGGACAGTAAAAGGCCCAAGGAAAGACTTGAGGTGATGATCTGCTCATTATCTTGGCTGTGGTGATAGTTTCAAGGGTATTTACCTGTGTTAACACTGATCAAACTGCATGTTAAATAGGTGTAGCTGACTATATGTTGACCATACCTCAACAAAGCTGTTTTTTTAAAAAGGCAAGAATGATTAAATAGGATTAAGAAGTTATAAAGTCCAGCTGGCTGAGCTTCCTCTCCCATGACCTGGTCTCCCCATGGTCATATTCTTGTACCTTCTGGCACCCCAGAAACCAGGCTGCCCCAGTCCCACCCTGGGCTCTCTCTCTACCCAGCCTCCCCACTCCACCACTCATTCTGGGGGGCTCTGTGCTGCCTCTCACCAGTGCCCATGGCTGACTCGCCTGTCAGTTCCCCATGGCTGACTCGGTACCTTCCTTTCCTGCTGTACTAGTCAGACCTTATTACCACTATTCACCTCACTCTCTGGCTCATTGGTCCCTGAATCTGGCCTGGCGGCTTTTGGGTTAGGGGTCCATCTGGCTTATTTAGGGGAGTCAAGCTGTGAGTGAGGTTTCCCATGCTGAGAGATAGGAAACCCGTGGGCTCATTCTGAAAAGCGCCTAAAAATGTTTTTATTATTTTTAAATCAGGTATCACATGACTCAATTGTAATTTATATTTGAGTGCCCCATGCCACAAACTACAGAGCTATTTAAATTCTAGACTTAAATCCATTCTATATCCCATCCATCCCATATGGGGGTACAGGGCACTTGAAATGTGGCTGGTCTGAATAAAAACAGGCTATAAATGTAAAATACACAATGGACTTTTGAAGACTTACATAAAAACTTTCTAAGATATCTCATTAATGATTTTTTTATATCAATCCATGTTAAAATGATAATATTTTAGATATATTAAATAAATATATTGAAATTCATTTCACTTGTTACCTTTTACTTTTTTTTTTTTTAATGTGGCTACTGTGAAATTTAAAATTCTATACGTAGCTCACATGGTATTTCTGGTGGACAGTGATCGGCATATTATAGCCAGTGGCCAAATGTGGCCAGCTGCCTTTTTTGGAAAACAAACATTTATTTTGTTTTGCTGCACCCATTCACCTCACTGCTTTCCAGATATAATGGCAGAGTAGAGTAGTTATGACAGACTGGTCCACAAAGCCTGTGATATTTACTATCTGGCCCTTTACAGGGACGGTTTGCCAATTCTGGACGCACAATGGTCTCACCTGAGGAACTGAAACTTAAGCCCAAGCTGGATCCCATATTCTATGGTAACTGGTGTTGCGTGCAGCCTGTGGGATTTTAAAAGCCCCTTGGGTGACGCCGATGAGCAGCCAAGGATGTGAACTGCTTGATTAAATAATTCTCAGGACAAAGAGACAACAGAGGAAATAAAATAATTTCTAATTACCCCACCTGATCACATCGATCAGGCCACCAATTTAATTCTGAGCTTCCTGGCAGCCAAAGTAAAAAAGAGAAATTTCTTCAATGTCTAAGGTGTAAAATCATATTCCAGAGAAGAAAACAGGCTTCCTGCCATTTATGTTGGGTGGGTGGCATGACTTATCAAACGTGACTGCCCTGGACGTGTGTTGGGCCTATAACCTGCTTCCCCCTAATCGTCCCACCATCCTACCCAGCACAAAAGCTGCAGCCCCCAACCAACTGACCACCTGGCATGGGAGGAGCTGTGACAAGGCAATGCTGAGCTGCCTGGCCTGACCCACAGCTTCCTTCCGAGGCCAAGGCTGCCTCCGAGCCAGGTGGACACAGAAACATGAGCGGGAAAGGTACTGGACTTACTGATGGATGGCTTGGAGGAACTTACGCTGGTGTTTCCGAACCCGGGCGTGGTCTGGCTTCCTCACCAGCCTGGTGTGTTTGTAGATGAGCCATGTCTCCCTGAGAACGTTAGCAGCGGCATTTTTCACCTGGGGCCGGAGAAAGAACAACTCCTCAAGGTGGGCACAAAACAACAGAACACTCTGGAAACTTCCAGAAACTCTTGAAAGTGCCCCTTTGAGGTCCTAGAACTGTAAGGCAGGGCCATGTTTATAGTGTGTCTGCAGCTGTGCTCTGTGTGTGTGTATACCTAATACACATCGCTCACCATGGGTCAGACCCTTTCTATACACCTTGCAAATGTTAATTCGGTGAATCCCCCTCCTTTAACATGTGGGGAAACTGAGGAACAGAGAGGCCGGTGTAGGTGTCCATGGCAGAGCGCTGGGCAGTCTTCTACACAGAGTGCAGTACAGTGATCCGTGGGCACATGTGTGTCCCTGGTTTGTGCAGAAGTAAGGTGGGGGAGGCCCTTGACAACCAGGAGGGGAGATGGCTGTGATGGGGGCTGGAGTCCTTACCCGCTTGGTGAGCTGCGTGTCCATCATGAAGTTGTGCACGTGTTTTTCCGCCTTGGTGAGCTCCAGTTTCCGGGCCACCACGGCCACCACAAGCGCGGTGCAGCCAGCCCCCTGCAGGTGGAGGGGTGGGGGGCACGTCAGCGTCCACCTCGTGTGGCTCTCAGACACGGCAGGACACAAGCCCTTCTCCAGGTAGCCCACCCTAATTCCACCCTTGCCTTTATGCAGGGGGATCTCCTGATCTTCCTTGCTTAATGGCTGTCAAACATCTGGGGAGCACGTGTCATGGATTAGGTCATTCAATCCCCAACAAGCTTGGGAGGTAGAGCTCTCATAAGCAAAGGCGGAAACAGACTTGCAGATAAGAAAGGGACAACGTACAGGGAGGGTCTGCAGGTACATTCGGGGCCAATAACCATGGAGGTGGATTTGCAAGCACTTCTGTCAAGGCTTTGGGTTCTGGGTGTGGGGGACAGAGACCCGGCTGACATGTTGCTGAGCGGTAATAGGGGGCCAGCTGGCTGGATGACAAGGGTGGTGTGAGGGTGGGTCAGGCTGGCTGGCTGGCTGAAGTAGGGCATTTGCAGGAGGGAAGAAGCAAAGTGTAGGTCCCAGGAAGTGGGGAAGTGGAAGGAAGGGAGGCCTCCCCTGTGATGGAAGCGGCCTGGGAGACAGAGAAGGCAAGGGTGAGGGGCGGGCCAGCGGTGGGGGGAGGCAGCCAGAAGTGATGTAAGAGGGAGGGGTGGGGGTAGGTTTTGCTACCAAGAGGGGGGCCTGGGAGTCTAGGACATTCATAAGGTGTCATCCGCCCCAGGAGTGGCCAGGAGGCAAGTGGTAGGGGCAGGAGAGGGGGGCCAGCAGCTGCTCCCCACCTGGGCTAGAGGCTACCCCGGGCGCCCCCCTGTCAGCTGCTTCCTCCAAGGCTGCTGCATACAAGACGGAAGGAGAGAAAGGCGTGGGCCCAGCCCCTGGAGGGCCCGGGCAGTTCAATTTTTCTTAGGGATGGTAGGAAACATTTATGCTAGGCAAGAGCAGGCAGACCAGGCAGACCATCAGACAGTCCTGGGGTTATGCCCAGCCTGGGGGGGAGGGCGTGGGCACAGAATAGCACCAGGAAACTGTCATGGGTTTTTGGTCAGGGCAGTGGTCTTGGAAGGACGTGGGCGGGCACTCTCAGGAAAAGCCATGTTGATAGGGCGAACCGAATGCTGGAGACGTCCACGTGGAAGAGCCCGCAGCACGGAAAAGGGTGTGTGACGCGGTGTCTCGGGCTTTCTGGGTTTTACTTCATCTTATCTTAATGTGTTTCTTTGTTCACGCGTGAAGTTTATTTGCTTGGTACAGAGGTGGATCGCGGCTGATTTTTTTTCCCCCACCCCTCTGGCAAAAACGAAGTAAGCAAATATGCGTGATGCCATTCAACGAGAGGGGCTGTGTTAGCCTGACCAGGGGAAGGGAGGCCCCGCTGGGGACAGGATAAGGATGTGGACCCCCAGCTTGTGTCCAAATGGGAGGGGATAAGAGGCAAAGAGGGAACAGAGCTACGGGCCTCGGGAGATGGTGGTCACCAAGGCTGAGTGTGCGTGCAGCGAAGGGGGCTGGGCTGAGCCACACAGCAGGGTGTCCCCTTCCTCTGCAGGAGGAAGGGAAATGGTGGTGGGATGGATCATAATTTTGCACGAGGAAACACAGGTCTCTGTGACAGGGAAAGGGCATGGCCTGGGGTGGCCCCTGGGGTGGGGTCAGGTCGGCTTCTTTTGCCTGGTGATACTCACCAATTTTTCACAGATGAACATGTTATTAATTGGGGTGGGAGGGGCGGTGATGAAGAGGAGTTCCCTCCCATGCAGTGGACAATTCATAATGCA
The DNA here is from genome assembly GCA_032199065.1 of Smutsia gigantea. Lineage (NCBI taxonomy): Eukaryota > Metazoa > Chordata > Mammalia > Pholidota > Manidae > Smutsia > Smutsia gigantea. Next base: position 54,441 of record JAVSCE010011962.1, read on the forward strand.
ACACACGGACAAGTATTTGTGGAGGACGTGAAAGAAGCTTGGAGAGACAGAGGTTTCTACGAGGCAGGGAACCTGATGATAGAATCAGGGAGAGGAGAAGGCACCAGGCATCGGAGGCTGCCCGCCCTCGGGGGTCAGGGATAAGGAGAGTGGTGGAAGGGTGGGCTGACCCTGAAGAGGAAATCTGAGGCCTCAGGATGGAGTGAGCTCCCCATGCTCAGGGGTATGAGAGGTCCTGGCCCATACCATGATGCCCGTGAGCAGGCACACGCCCTTCCCGCAGTAAGTGTGGGGCACCATGTCACCGTAGCCGATGGAGAGGAAGGTGATGGAGATAAGCCACATGGCTCCCAAAAAGTTACTGGTCACTTCCTGCTTGTCGTGGTACCTGGGGGAAGCCAGGGAGGGCCTGGTCAGTTCACACGGACCCGTCTGTCTCCATCACACCCTCGGGGCAGCGCCAGGGTGGCAGAGCCCTGGCTCCACCCTGCATGGCGGCCTTGGGTGCAGAGAGCTGATCACTCAGGGGCTCAAAGTGACACAGGTGCCCCCCCAGAGCAGGTGGGGGTGGTTAGTGTCCTCCTGAGGGCACCACGAGATAAAGGGCGCCTATCCCCCACCCTCCAGCATCCCTTCCAACCTTCTTCCTTTGCCCGACTCCCAAGCCGCTGCCCGGGATGTCTGCCCCCTCTGGTTATGAGGCAAAGAGGGGACCAGGTGAGGGTGCGCCCACGTGTGTCCACGTGTGCACACGATCCCCCTCCCAAAGACAGACAGACACAGACGCGGACATGGGCAGCCACGGATGCCAGAAGCGGCAGGGAGTGGAGGTGAGGATTCGGGTCAGACACCAGGAAGAACTTCCTCAGCCTGTGAGGCCTAGAGGAGGCAGGAGCTGGAGGATGACACCCTAGGACTTGGGAGATGACAGACCAGTATGTGGACGGCAGCACTGACCACCCCAGACCCAGGCCTGGGGTGCGTCTGCAGGGTGGGGAGGAAGGGGGTAGCTTGCCTGGTACTAGGCTGAGGCCTGGGGCTAAACTTTTGGTGTGGGGGAGACAGGCCTGAAGGCCTTGCAAAGGACATGGTTTTGTCCCCATCACAGGCAGGCCTGGGAACCCAGCCACAAGGGCTGCAGACAGGTTCTGTCTATGGTCAACCCAGGCTAAGGGGGCCGGGGAGTCAGTTCTCCGGTTCTTTTCCAGCCCAGCCAGCAGCCTGCAAAGCCCCTCCAGCTTGGGGAGTTTGGGGGCTCCGTCCTGCTAACATGCTCCTTCGCAGACCTCAGGCCCTGGGGGGGTTCAAGAAGGTTAGGGGTCCACTGCGGTGGCCCAGAGGCAGGGGTCCGTGGCCAGCACAGCATAGGGGAGCTAGGTGGCTGCAGGTGGGGGTGGGGAGAGGGCTGTTCCAGGCGGACGGGGCTGGGGTCAAGGGCTCCAGAGCAGGGGAGATGGAAGCTCTAAAGCAGAGTGAGAGGGATGGGGGTCTGGTGTTTGGGGGTCCCTGCGCCCTTGTGGACTTGGACGCCGTTCCAGGCCCATCCAGCCTGGGCTTACAGGCTGCTGGCTGGGTGAGGGGGACCAGGGACTGACTCCCACCTTTCACCAGAGTACCTGAGCTCCAAGGATCTGAGGGCCTCCGCCTCTCGGGGGACCAGCCCCCTACACACAGGACGCAGGAGGAGGGGGGCCCTCCGGCAATGGGCCCGCCTGGAGCTACGGCAGGTGCCATGGGCCCGCCCAGGGTCAGGAAGTGGGGAGCATGCGGGAGGTGGGATGGGGTGGGACGGAGCCACAGGGTGGAGCGAGGCAGGCGAGGGGGCTTCAAGCAGCATCACAGGGCTCTGAATTTAGGATTGGCTGCCCCCCGGCCCTGCCCCGTTCCTCACCCCCCCCACGCAGGGACCCCTAAAGTGACCCAGACTGGACCTCAGGGGTGGGGGATGGGAACGGGCATGGGGGCACATCAGGGGTCCAGGAGACCCCATGGGACACCCCGATGATAAGCCTCGGCAGCAGGAAAGCTGGAACTTTACCCCCGCATCAGCTGAGGCAGGGGGCATTGGGGGAGTTAAAAGGGGGTGAGAACTGGGGGGGCGGGTCCAGCCCCAGGGATCCCCTACGGAGCCCAGCCCAGCGCCACCCACCACAGACCCCTCCGGGGCCTTCTCCAGCTAGGCACAAGGCAGGAGAGACCCCCTTACCCGGACAAGGCACTCCTGCCCCCTGAGAGGCCCAGCAGGGCCCCTCCCTCCCTTGGAGGCCCCCAGGGTCCCTGGAGGTGACCAGGAATTGGGCCCTTGGGACTGTCCCTTGCTCCTCAGTTTCCTCCTCTGTAAGTTGGGTTGACAACCTGCCACCTTCCAAGGCTGTTCAGATAAAACCGTGTGCAGGCTCCTAAAGGCTGGCCCAGTTCTCACTCACCTCACGCTCTTAACTCTCAGGAGATGCCCGAACCCCCCAGGATCAGCTGCCTGAAGGAGATGCAAGAGCTAAGTCCTTTTCCCTCCCGCCACTTTGGAGATAAGGACACCCGGTGGACACAGCCCAAGAGTGGCCAGCCTCCCCTTAACCTGGGCCTGACTCCAACCTGCCTGGCCAGGCCCTGTTGGGGTGGCCTCTCCCAACCGCTTGCAAGCTCCGGCCAGGTCCTGGCCATCCCTGCCCTTCACACCCCCTCCCTTCCCGGCAGCTAATCTTAAATTCCTGCGGGGGTGGGATGGTGGCAGGTCTGTGCATAAGGCTCTGCTGAGGGTAGGACTCACATGTTTTCCCTACAGTCCAGCGGGGTGGGCAGAGGGGAGAAGGAGAGCAGGTTAAATTGTGGGGGAGACAGGCAGATGGGGGGGTGTCCCTGTTCCTGCTGCCTCCACCACCCTGGCCCAGGGGTCAGAGGTTGGTTGCCTGCAGTGGAGGGGAGTGGGCAGAAGAGGAACATAAGACCCCCTGGGGGACGGGGAGGGGAGAGAGGGCTGGGGTCCTGGAGGGGTGTGGGTTTGGGGTGGCTGGGGACACAGCGGCTGGAAGGGGCTGTGAGGGGCGGTCACTGAGGCCACTGAGGGGGACACCACAGGGGTCAGGGCCATGGTACTGATGGCGAGGGGAGCCCTGGGTCACTAAAGTCATGGGGAGCATGGGGTCCCAGGGGCCGAGGGCCTGGGGGTCGAGCACACCTCTCGCAGACACGCACGGTCCAGGCAGCGATGATCCAGGACGAGAGGCTGAACACGAGCAGCACGGTGCCAGGGCAGATGGTCATCAGCGTCTTCATGACGAAGCGCGTGTTGAAGGTGATCTTGTTGAGTGCGCCGATGCTGCGGCTGGAGGCATCCGTGAAGATCTTGCTGTGTAGCAGCATGACTCGGCCCAGCAGGTAGAGGCGCAGGAACATAGGGACGGACAGCAGCACGTCCACGTCCGCCTCGGCCGCCGATGGCGCATAGGTGAAGGCCAGCCGTGCCGTCCACGTGAAGCGGTAGTGGCCCGGCACTGGGTGGATGGCACACACAGCCAGCTCCAGGGAGATGAGGAAGACACGCTCGCAGGTCATAGCGATGCGCCAGTCATCCGCCCCATTGTCCACCATGAACAGCTGCAGAGGGTGGGGGACAGTGGGTCTCAGACATGCACCCAGGTCCCCCCAGTGAGGCCCCGGGCCTGAGACCCCACTGGCTCGGTTTTGACAAGAAACATGGCCTCGTACGTGAGACCCCTTCACTGTAAGCGTTGGCCACAATTCAAACTAAACATGGCACAGGTGTTCCCCCAAAACTTAAAACACGGACCTACCAATAACCCAGCAGCCAAGTTCCTGGGTATATACACAAGAGACATGAAAACAGGCGTTTGAACAAATCCTTGTAGGCACACGATCACGGCAGCACCGTTCACAATTGCCAAAAGCAGAAACAAGATCCATTAGTAGATGAATGAATGAACAAAATGTGGTCCGTCCAGACGATAAAACATTACTGGGCCAGAAAGAGGAATAAAGCTCCAATTCACGCTACAATGTGAATGAACCTCAAAAACATTACGCTGAGTGAAAGAAGCCAGTCGCAGAAGGCCGCCACCCAGAGCTGAGGGGGCAGTGCCGCCACCCCAGTGGGGTCCTGCAGGTGGAGCATGGAGTCAAGGATGATTCTCAAACCTTCCAATCTAATGGGATTTGCCTGCTTAGCTCTTAGACTTGCTTAGGACCTGTCACTCCTCTCTTCTTTGGGATTTCTCCTTGTTAGGATGGGCATGTCTAGCCTATGCCTGCCCCGCCACTGTAATTTGGAAGAATGGGGGCCTGTCCTGTCCACGGCTGGAGAGGAATTTTGCCTCAGCCTCACCCATACCTGCTTTAGATGGTACAGGCATACCCGGGAGATTTTGCGGGTTCACTTCCAGGCCACGGCTATAAGGCGAATATCACAAGCAAGTTGAATGAACTTTCTGGTCTCCCAGTGCATATACATGTCTATACTATACTGTAGTCAATAGCCAATTAAATGTGCAATAGCATTATGTCTAAAAAAAAAAAGGTACGTACCTTGATTACAAAATACTTTGTTGCTGAAAAATGCTAACCATTATTGAAGCTCTCAGCCAGTAGTAATCACTGATCACAGATCACCCTTAAGTATGATGATGAAAACGTTGGGAACATTGTGAGAATTACCGAAACGGAACACAGAGACACCAAGGAAGCAAGTGCTGTGGGGAAAAAATGGTGCAGATAGACTTGCTGGACACAGGGTTGCCCCAGATCTTCAGTTTGTAAAAGGTGTGACACCTGTGTAGCACGATGACGCAAAAAGCAATTCAATGAGGTGTGCCTGTGCCCTCGTGAGACCTGCGCTTCCAGCTGATGGTGCAATGGTTTAGGACTTTTGGAGATATTTGGATAGGGTGAAGGTGTTTTGCAGGGGAGAAAGATATGACTTTGGGGGGGTAGGCCAGAGGGTGGAGCGTTCTGGACTGACTTACATCCCCTTACCATTCATACATTAAAGCCCTAACTTCCAATCCAGGCCTCACTGATTGTATTTGGAAACAGGGCCTTTAAAGAGGTTAATTAAGGTTAAAGAAGGTCCTAAGGGTGGGGCCCTAATCCTAGAGGACTGGTGTCCTTCTAAGAAGTGGAAGAAAACACTTAAGATGTATAAACACAGAGAAAAAGCCACCTGAGGACCCAGGGAGAAGGCGGCTGTCTGCAGGCCACGGAGAGAGGCGTCAGGAGAAACCATATTTTGGGTTTCCAGCCTCCAGAACTGTGGGACAACACAATTCCGTTGTTTAAGCTGCTCTGTTGTTGTGGAACTTGGTTAGGGCGACCCAAATAAAACTCACATAGGGCTTCATTCTTTCTTTTCATGGCTGAATATTCCACTGCATGGCCACGTTTAGTTTATCCATACAGCAGCTGATGGACATTCGGCTGTTTTCACTTTCTGGCTATTGTGAATTGGGCTGCTATGAACACACCTGTACAAGTTTTTGTGCGGATGTAGGTTTTCATTTCTCTTGGGTCTATACCTGGGAGTAGAATCATAGGGTCAGAGGGTAACTGAGTTTAACTGAGAACCCACCAGACGTCATCCCTTCCAGCTGGCCCTTAAGAACTGCTTCCTTCCAGCTCCCCCGGCCACATCTAGAATCCCAGGTGTCCCCACAGAAGTCTACACATGGTGCAATCCAGGCAGGACTTTCCTATGCCCATCTTCCACCAGACTGTGGCTCCTTGAGGCCAGGGATCAGAGGTGAGAGTCAGGAGTCAGATCTTGACACCCCTTGGCATCCCTGGGCCCTGGTACCAGCCCCAGGTGACATCTGCCCACTGTGGGCACACGTGCCGGACAAGCCCTGAGGTTAAGCTCTCTGGGGTCTGACCAGGTTGCAATTAACCCCAGAAACAGGAGAACAAGCTACCTGGTATGTAATAGTATTTCAAATGCAGAGCATAGTCGAGTGAGGGAAGGAGCCTGGTGCCTACCATCCCTGGTTTCCACAGCTGCAGAACCGCTGGAGACCCCAGGGCTGGAAAAAATGATCCCTGTTTACCAGACCCCAGCTCACCTCCTACTCCTGTCATCCCTATTTCTTTTGCAAGTAATCAATGAAAATTAAAGCATAGATAAACGTCCCAAGGAAATTTAGAGTGATCTGCACAGGGTGTTTTCACTGAAGTGTTTTTTTTTTTTCTGTAACGAGTCTATCGATCCCTTTATGTTTTAGGGGGCTGGGGTCGCAGGTGGCTGGTGTGGGAGGCTCTGGGGCATGGGGAGAGGAGCTGCCCTGGTCCAGCTGGGCACTGACCTGGATCTCCCTGGCGTGGTAGAGGACAACCAGGCCCAGCAGGATGACCGTGGAGAGGCTGATGAGGCATTTAAGGGCAAATGAGTACAGGGATTCCTGGGCAAAGAGAGAGCAGAAGGCAGGGCGGTGGGGGTTGCAGCCCTCCTGACCCCCGACCTTCACTCAGGTGTTTCCCTCAGGAAGGATGCTCCTGTCCTTACTCCTTAGGCCTGGGCTGACACCACTTCACCGTTTACAGGCTGACATGGCCCTTATCTCTCTCTGTCCTCACAAACCCTTGGGGAGCAGAGGGGACCCACAGGCAGGCTGTAACCCAGCCCTGCTCACTCTAAGATGGCAGGGAAACTCTTTTGCTCCCCACTAGGCTTTCTCTGGGACCCCCTGATTCTGAGCCTGTCCTGCACGCAGACGCCTTCCCCACTTTAAGCCAGGGTGCGCTCCCTTGGTGCAGGGCAGAGGGAATGGGACGGAGCCTTCCACCCCGGTCTGCAGCCTCCCTGCCCCCAGGGGTCCCCCCAGCGTCCCCCACCTGACTCTCCTGGGGCTGATGTCCCTGACCCCATGGCCAAGGCACAGCAGGGAGCTAGGCAGGCCGGGCGGGGCCTACCTTGGTGTAGACCCCCCAGGACAGCTCCGTCTCGGTCACCATGACAACAATACCAAACATGCCGAAGATGAGTGCGTAGTCGCTGAGGCGTTTCCGCTTCTCAAAGAGTGCTCGCCGGTGGCCCAGGCGGTGGCCCACATTTGGAGGCTTCCCTGAGCCCCTCTGCCTCCCTGCCTCGTCCTCTTCGTTGTCTTCCTCCTCTTCCTGGTCCTGAGGCTGCCCCTGGGGACTACCAGGCGAGGGCCTGGCCTGCTCGCTCTTGGCCACCACCACCTGGAGGCCCGGGCCATGCAGGAGCTGTGGGGGGCAGCCAGCCTCGGGGTCTGGAGGGTCTCGGCCCAGGGCACCCAGCCCGCTGCCCAGGGGCTGCCCCCTGCCGCCATTGTGGTTGTGGCTGTTCATGGCTATGTGGGCGCTGGGCTTCTGCTCGTTGCAGGCCGCCAGGGGCCTGGCATGGCTCAGTGGCTGGGTTCCAGTGCTGACCTGAATGGGCAGAGGGACACGGTCATGGCAGGGCCAGACCAGAAGGCCAGGGACCACTGTCACCACCACAGAACATTTTAAGGCTTAGAAAGCCTTGACTCTAGAGTGGCTGACATGGGTTGGCCATCCCAGAAACATCCAAGTCCGTTTATGTCCCTCCTCTGCATAAAACTCTCCCATTGCATAAAAACCAAATTCCTCACCACGGCCAGGAGGCCCTGTGATCCAGCTCCCACCCATTTCATCCTTTTTCCCTCCAGAGTCAATTCCTTCTAGCCACACTGGCTCCTTATCACCAGATATTGATAAGCTTGGTCTTGCCCTGGGGCCTTTGCACTTGCTGTTTCCCCTGTCTGGAACACTCTCCTACGAGACCTCTGCCATCCAACGCTCTGTGCCTCCAAGTACCTAGAACAATGCCCATGCCCGGCACACAGCCAACACTCAGTAACCACTTCTCAATGCCTTGAGATGGAATCTGACAACAGATTTGCCTGGGAGGGCCAGAGGCTATCTAAGTATCCACTCACTCTACCCAGCCTCCAGTCCTCCCAGAGTTGTTCAGAGGCCTGGTAAGGCTGGGAGGATGTCAGGAACCATGGCCGCGGCTGCAGAGACCCTCGGCGACCTCCTGCCTGGGTGGAGGGACGGCTGTGATCTCCAGATTCCAGGACATGGCAATCTGCAATTTAACTCTAAGATCTCCGAATTCATTCTTTAGGGCCTTGTGAGACGAGCTCAGCCTGGCCCTCTGACCTCAGCCTAGCCCCACCAGGTTACCAAGCAGCAGACTGTCAGATCACTCTGACAGCCTTAGATTCTGCGCCCGCACGGGACAGTGTCCCATGGTGCACATGCAAGAGCAAGGACCCTGATGGCGGTGACAGGCACAGGAGGACGCTGCCTGGGGTCTGGTCTCCTGGGTCCCAACTTGCCAGAACCTCTCCTACCCCACCCCCACCCACTATCTCATCCTCTCCAGCATGTACCCTCTGCTGTCACCACACCTGACATTTATTGAATATCTGTTGTGTGCCAGGCTCCATCCTTCACACAAATTTTCTCCTTAACCCTCACAATTCTCCCAGGAAGGGGATCCTGAGATTTGGCCGGTTTCACAGAAGAGAAATCTCCTTATAGGACAGATTTGGGACTGGGCTGCCTTGTGCGATTTTCCCAACCAGCCAGGCAGTGGCGGGCAGTGGGCCAAGTGTGTCCCCTTTGAAAAGGCCAGGCTGGCATGCACTGGGGGCGCCCGTGTGCCAGACCTGCGAGAGGAGGCTGTATGCATAGATAGGATGCCCCCACCCGCAGCCTTGAAACTACGTTCTGAGGGTGACAAATGGGAAAACTGTCACTTTAGGATGTGCCAAGATGAGCCATGCTCCCAGGCAGGACCTGGGTCACCGTGGCCAGGGCATCCACAGCACACATCGCAGGACCGCCCGTGCCCTTGCCTGGCGCCCCCCTGCCAGTGTCTGTCCCACTCACATGTCCCTAGATGCGGATGCCAGCATACAGTAGGAGCACAGGAAACATTCCTTCCGTGGCTGAGTGACCTCATGAGCCTCAAAACATGTCCTCTCCCTTGCCAATCCCATCGTATCAACCAGGCTGTGACCACCTGCGGCCTGTGGCTTCACAGTTTGTAAGGCCTGATGCCCTGTAGACTCAGCACTTCATAGTTTATAAGGCTGACCTTGGCCCTGGTCATTCTGTCCTCACACTCCGGTGCCACTCTCCTCCTGGTCTAGAGCCCCTGCCTGCCACCTGAAAGGCCATCAGCTGCTAGGAGGGGATGGGATACACACAGTGTGTGCCCAGTGGCCCCCAGACCCCACCCTTGCCCAGGAGATGAGGAAACCCCAGGTACCCCTCCACTACCCCTTCTGAAAGCAAAGAAGGTTCCCAGCCAGGGCTTAGGGCACAGGCAGGAGAGGCGGGTGGCCTGGCAAACAGGACCTGGAAGGGGGTGGGGGCGTTTGGAAGGCAAACGACCTTCCAAAATGCATAGATGAAGATGCAGTTTGGGGATGTGACTCAGCCGCCCGACGCATAGGCCAAAATCAGCTGTGTGTCCGCCATGCTCTTCTTCGCCTGGCAGCCCCGTCCTAAGGTGCCCTGGGCAGGAGGGAGGTGGGGGAGGGATGGTACAGGCAGCAGGTGGCTACTGGACGGGCAGGGGTGGTGTGGTGGTAGTGGTGTGGGACTTCCAGGTGACAGCTGCCTGTAGACAGGGCCCTTATCAGAATGATCGAATTTAATTCCTACTGCTGCTCAGCGAGGTGGGTGGCATTCCTCCTCCCATTTTACAGATGGGAGACAGAGCTCAGAGAGGTTTGCCATTTTGCCCAAGGTCACCCAGCCAGGAAGGGCAGGGACTAAGTTAGTGCCGTGGGGGAGGGGGTGGCAGTGGGTGGCAGGATCTGTCCGGCTCCCTCTTGATGAGCTGCCATCTGGAAAGGGTGTCAGCCTGCCTCTGCCCTTGAGGGGACACAGTCATGATGGGTGCCTGACCCCTCCTGTGACCTCAAAGGAAATGGAAGGATAGAACGGGCTGCCTGAGTTTCCACAGGAAAAGGGGGCTGTCTGTTTCTACAGGCCGGGTGGGAACAGAGAGCCCTGGGGACAAGAAACCCCATCCCTTCCTAGGCCCACCTTCCCCTCCCCAGCTGCAGTCTGGACCTAACGCTGCAACCCTGGGACTCTCAGAGATTCCCAAGGAGCCAGAAACCTTGGTCAAAGTGTGGATGTCCATGAAAGGGTGTAAAATATTCTGGGTGAAGGCCCTGAGTTCGCCAAGGAGTTCCCAAAGAGGTTACAAACACCCTGAGGACTGCATTTTGGTTTGACGGTCCCTAGAATTGCCAAGACTGCTTAATGTGTCTAGGGCACAAGACCTCTGTTTGCTGAAAGCTGGGGTGGGCAGATGAGCAGGGGTCATCTGGGCTCCCCACCACAACCATCCCAAGAGACGCTGTGGGAACACGGCAAGCCAGGCAGGGCAGGGGGCACCAGGAGTGCTTGAGGAGTGCAGGAAGGTGGGCAGGTGGAAGCTCGCAGGGGCTGCCCAGAAATGAACTCTGGGTGTTCCAGCCAGGACAAAGTCACAACCCCCTCCTCAGCTGCCTCTTCAGTACAGGGGTGTCTTGGTACCCAACCAGCAGGACTGGTGGCCAGAATGGAGTGTGATCTCAAGTGGAACATGCTTAGCACACGGCTGTGGGCACGCTGGCTGTGGTGCCACTGCCAGACACCAGTCTCCTTTGGAACGGGCCCAGGAGAAAATGTCCCCTGCCCATCCAGGCAAAGCCCCCTTTGGGGCAAAATACCCACTCCACCGCTCCCGGGGACCACATCCAGAGCGGCACATGGCAGAACCTTCCAGGGTGTGTGTCCCTGTGGAGAGTGGGGGAGGGACCCCAAGACATCCCTCCTACCAGCACTTTTGGGGTTCTAACTGCAGGGTGCAGAGGATCCACATGCCCTCACACTCCATGGACTGCCAGGGAGTGGGCACAGAGAGGTGTTAGCTGACTACCCAATTCCCCTGGGGTGTCCCCCCCAAGCATCACCCATCAGGAAACTGCCTGCAGGCAGCAGGGTGCAATTAGCCTGCCCTGCCCTCCCCAGAGCCCTCCATTCTGATCCATCTTTACCCGCATCTCTGACTGGCCCCCAGCCTCCAGCACTCAACATCTACAGGACCGCCCTCCAGGACACCCCGGGGAAGTGCCCTGTGCGAGGTACCCCCACCTCCATCCAGGGATGGCTGGGATACCCGGCTCCCTGACCCTTACAGGGGTGACCCTAACTGTTTGATCCAGGGGCCAGCGGTGAGCGTCTCCTCCTCCCATTCCTAGTCAGTCCTGGGTCACTACCTCCACCCGGAGAGCTCCCCCCACCATATCTAGGGAGTTTGGACACTCGCTAATCTGCCCCCTACCCCAAAGTGAACCCAGTACCCTCCCTTTCCGGAATGGGGGTCATCGAAGCTTCACTCAGAGCACAAACACACATTTTATCCCTCCTGGTGTCCCTGTGCTCCGGACCTTAGGCAGACCCTTCTGGCCCCTGTCCCAAACCACGTCTCCTTTCGGGACGTGCCTCCCTCCCAGGGCGCCGCAGCCCATGCCACTCCATACCTGCAGGACTCGGCTCCGGCGGGCGGACGAGGTTGGAGGGGTGAAGGTCCCACACCGTCGCAGACCTCCTGGCGGCGGCCGAGGCCGGGGCGAGTAGCAGCCGGCGGGCGCAGGGCCCGGAGGCTGCGGGGCCAGGGGCGGCGGGCGCATCACCCGCCGCCCAGTCCACCCGCCCGGCCTGGGGGGCGAGCGCCCGCCCCGGCCGGGAGAGGAGGGGGACGGTGCGACGCGGGCGGCGCCGCCGATTGGTCAATCCCGGGTTGGCACCGCCCCCGGCGACCCCGCAAACCCCGCCTACATTTAAAGATACCACGTTCACGGGCGCCCCTTTCAGCCCCAGCGTTCAGCTGGCGGGTCCTCAAAGTCGCTCACTTGCCCAGCGCTATGGAGGGAACCTTCGCGAAGTGACAACTCTCGCCCCCGACCGTCCTCGGGAACTCCTAGCCAACGCCTTCCCCAAATTCGGACCCCAAACTCGTCACCCCTCTACCACTGCTCGCCTGGGGGCTTTCACGAGCACCTCCTGAGGCAACAATTTTGCAAAGCGACTGGACACCTCCCTCCTAAAATGACATCTGCAGATGTCTGCTCCCTGTACGGGAGCCTCGGGGTGGGGAAACAGGTCCTGGCAACTGAAGAGTGTACAGGATATAGGGGAGGGGGTGCTTGCTGGGGTTCTGGCTCGGCCATCTTCTCTGGGACGGAGCCTCCATCCCCAGTGCCAACTCAGAACCAATACCAAGACGGCAGGACAGCAGGAGCCTGCTTTGGGGGTGTCCAAAACCGTGTTCCTTTCCCCTGGTTCCCAGGGTGTCCTTGGGCGACTCATTCTTTCGATGTTAATAGCAGCTGGGGGTGGCCTTAGGGACTAGGAGGTGGGGAGTCCTTTTCTTCTTCCCCAGACAGCTTCATTACCTTGGCCTCATCCTGGTACTACCTCGCTGGGGGTGACTGAGTCTGGCTCTGTCCTCCTAGCCTAGGGACTCCTGGGGACAGCAGCTCTCCACATCTCTCTCTCTCTCGCAGCCCCGTTTTTTTTTCGTTTCCAGCTCCGAGCTTGGGACAGAGGGACAGAGTCAGGAACGTCTGATTGCTTGGCATTGCCTGAGGGCAGCTGATGTGTTTTGTTTCCTCCACAGAGTCCAGAAATTAGCGACCAAATGAATGACTGAGTGGTGGGCTGCTTGGACAGGGGGGGTGGTCCCATGAGCTGGGGATGATGGTAAGGCTGAGCAGGGCCAGGTGACAGCCCGGGTTGTCAGACAGGACTCCTGTTCCTCATACCAGCCTGTCGGGGACACCCTGAGGAAGGCCTGGCTGTGTTGACGGAGGCCTGGGGACCACCCCACACCCTGCTGTGTCCACAGGGGTGCCAGGAGTGGGATGAGACCCCTAAAAGAGCGCCTCCTTGGGCCATCCTCCCTGCATCCTCCATCTACTCACCAGCCCCGACCCCAGGCCTTTGCATGCGCTGCTCCCTTGCTTGGGCTGCCAGGTCCTCTTTCTAAAGCACAGCATTGATGGAACCACCCACATCTTCCCCCTAGATCTGGCACACGTCCCTGCACCGCATTCAGTGTCCTGGTCCCCCAAGGCCCAAGCCTGCCCCCATACCAGTCCCTGCCCTGGGGAAGCATTCACACTGTGCCCACGAGCTGACCCCAGTTCGCACAGGCCACTGTGGGGCTCCTGAAACATCCGACCCTTCCTGAATTCAAGTCCAACATGGAAACAGACAGAAATTCACAAAAGCAATGGCCACAGCCCCCGAAGCTCCTCCAGGCCTCCCACCCTGCCCAGACTCTGTACCCACCTTCTTCCTCTGGAAAGATCTCTTTTCCCTTGGGGTTCATCTATCCTGGGGGATCAGAGACCCTCTTCAAGGGGAGAACTCAGGATGAGGGGCTTGGTGACCGAGCACCTCCTACCAGGTCTGCCCTGCTCCCTGCTGGAACCTCAGTCCTCAGAGACAAGGCTGGCAGTGGTGGACAGGGGTTGGGGGGGTGGAGGGATGGAGGCTGCTTGAGTCTCCATTCTGGACAGAGCCTCTCATCAGCCCATGGTTGGCTGGAAGGATCTCCAGGAGCCTGCAATTTAACTTGTCAATTAGGATGCCCCCAGGACTCACACTCCGGGGGAAATGGCCTGCAGACTGGGCAGGGGAGGGTGGGTGGCTTAACAGGAAGCCTTTCCTCCAGGAGACTGGGCTGGACCACATGTCCCAGGCAGTGGCAGAGAATCTAGGAGCTGAACACCTGAGAGAACCTCAAAAAAGCTGAGGGACCCAGAGGCAGCAGCCTGAATGGAGGGGGGCTGACTGCTCGCCCCTGTCCCCCAGCTGTGTATCCATAGAAATCTCAGACCCATCCTGGGTCTAGCCCGCTCACAGCTACTTGGAAGGGGGCAGGACTCTGAGTCCCCTGGGAGTGTGGGGAAGGTATTCACTTACTCACTCACTCATTCATTCATTCATTCATTCATTCATTCACATATTCACCTAGCAGGGTGGGATGAGTCTAAGGCAAGCAGGGATTCCACGTGCAGTGCTGGATGTGGGAGGACTCTGAACAGAGCAGAAGTCACTGAGGGTTAAGGGTTAAGACCCTGAGGGTCTTGTGAATTGTTAGGAAGGCCCTGGGGAGCTGGGAAGGCCTTCAGATATTTGGAGAGGCTTCCTTCATTCTATCAGCATTTACTGAGTTGAGTGCCTGCTGTAATGCACGGCTTGTACTTGGAGGTGGGTATACTGTAGTGACAAAGACACAAATTCCCCCAGCTCACGGTTCCAGCAGGCAAGGTAAGATCTTGAGTCAATAAATAGGTACATATGGCCCTTGAAGACAGTCCACAGAGGAAATGAGGCCAGGGAGGGGTGGGGAAGGGCTGCACCTGGCACCCCCTGTGCCAGGCCTTCACCATGGGTAGTCCACTGAGCCCTCTGTCACTGCTCTGGAGGAGGAGCTGGGAACCAGGGATGACAGGCAGGCAGAGAAGCAGCTCTGTGTGAGCACAGAGTCCCCCACAAAGCAGCCGAGGTCTGGAGCCCCTGCCACACCCAACAGGGTACCTGCCCTGGTGCTGTCATATCCATTCAGGTGGCAGTGGCATCCTTAATCCAGACACCAGTGTCCCCTTCCTCCAGACTAACTTTTCCTCCCCAGCGAACCCTACATCCAAAGGGACTCCAGGCCTATCCATCCTTGCCTCTAAATTTGCTCCAGGCCACCCCTTCTCTGTCCCCATCTCTGCGGCCCCTGCCTTGGCAAAACTCTGGGGGCAGAGGCTTGACTCTGAAGCACAGCAGAGATCTGCAAAGACCCTAATTGCAAATAAGGTCACATTCTGAGGTCCTGGGTAGACTGGAATTTGGCAGGGGATGGCGGGGGGGGGGGTACTGTCCAAACAGGACTTCAGAATGGGACCTTATTTGCAAATAGGGTCTTTGCAGATGGAGTCCAATTAAGATGAGGTCATCCTGGTTTACGGTGGGCCCAATCTAACAATTGGTCTTACAATAAGGCCGTGTGAAGACAGAGGCAGTGATTGGAGGGATGCCGCCATAAGCCAAGGGACCCCTGGAGCCATCAGAGGCTGCAAGAGACAAGGACCCTCCTCTAGAGTCTTCAGAGGGATCTGTGGCCCTGTTCACACCTGGAATTCACACCTCTGGCTTCCAGAATGGTGAGAGAATACATTTCTGTTGTTTAAGCCACCCCAGTTGTGGTCATTTGTTAGGGCAGCCCCAGGAAGCTGACACAGTGGTCATGGACAAAGAACCGCCCCTCTCTGAAGGTCAGATTCCTCTGCAGGGCAATGAGGGCCCAGCAAGGGCAATGGGAGGGCCTAGGGTGCTAATCCTCATCAACTGTGCCGGGCACAAAGCACGTGCTCACTGGATGCTCCTAGTTACCACCACCTGGACCATTTCAAAAGCACCTCCCTGGTCTCTCTGGCTCCAGTCCAGTCGCTGCCAGGCCCCCCAGAGGGATCTTTCCTTGCTAAAATCTGATCGTGTTGCCTCTAATTCTGGGTGCTCAGTGGCTCTCTGTGGCCCTCCTGGCATCTGTACAATTAGACCCCAGGCTCGGTTCTAGTGGGTCACCAGCAAACTCCTACTCACCCTTCCGGACCTCAAAAACACCTTTTCCAGTCCAGCTGACTCTACCCAGATGACTCCTTGGCCTCCCCTCTGGCCTTCTGCCACTTCCACTCCCTGCGCTCCATGGCAGCCACAGGGACTTTTGAAAATCATAAGTCACACCATGCCTCTCCCCTGCTTACAGACCCTCCATGGCTCCTCATTGCTCTGCAGTCTTCAGTCCCTGCCTGCACACCTCCCCGCCTTCATTTTCCTCCTCTCTTCCCCTCATTCATTCTGTTCAAGGCACACCAGCCTCCCCACAGCTCCTCAAACATGCCAAGCTCTTTTCCACCTCATGACCTTTGCACATGCTATTCCCACCGCCTGGAATGCTGTTCTCCCAGCTCTCACCTGGCCGGCTCCTCCTCTTCCTTCAGGTCTCCCTTCCTGGTCCCCCCCCTGGAGAGGCCCCTCTGCCCACCCACTGGAGATCTCTACCCTGGTCATTCTCTAATACTTCACTGGTTTTATTTTCCTCTCTGTACATGTCACAAGGGCTGGTCAGGGCCTGCCTCAGCCCCTGCCGTAGCCTCAGTGCCCAGCTCAGGGCCTGGCACACGCTAACTGCTCCTGTTTGCTGATGGACTAAACGACGCCCCTCCTCCATCTGCGACTGTTGCTTCTGTTCTCTCCAGACATGCACGGGCAGCTTGCCTTTTAACCAGGAATGTCAGGCGATGTTTGCAGGGGAAAGAAGGAGCAAAGGATCTTTCACCCTAAGAGCTGCCTGCTTCCAGGGACTGAGGCCACAGTATCCAGGTAGTGGAGACTGAGATTCCATCTGGTTCAACTCTCCCCTTCTGGCTATGTGACACTGGGTGGGTCACCCAGCCTCTCTGAGCAGGTTCCCCACCACCAGTGATTAGAGAAAGTGAAACAGTGGTTCTCTGGTGGGGAGGAGGGCATTCTAGAAAGCACAGACAACTATTATTATTATTATTATTATTATATTTGTATTATTACAAAGACTGGCATTTTTATTAAGTCACCAGTTTTTCTATCCAACCCCTGGGTCATCCCCCCTCCCAACGGTGACCTGAGACTGGGATTCACTCACACTTGGATGCAGGGGTCTCCCTGATCGGCCACCCCCAAAGGGCCTGTCCCCTTCAGTCCTGCTGGGCTACCATTTAGAGGGCAGGTGGCCATGGCTGCCTTTCTTTTCCCTTCGACCTGGAAGGACCAGACATGGGGTGTGGGGTGGAAGCATAACCCCAGGACGGTGGGGTGCCGACAGCTCCCAGGCGGCAATGGTTTTCAGAGCAGATCTGTACGTCCTCCTGCACTCCCCCTTTGAATTCTGACTAGCTGGGTTACCTTGTAAGTTTTAAGGAAACTTAAGATCAGAGGCATTAAGATCCAGTGGGGCCCAGTCTCCTCCCTGGGGCTCCCTGGTGAGCCCCTGCTGATACTGCTCCCCGTACAAGGCCCCCTCCCTGGAGGTCGCACCTCCTTTCACTGAACACTGCAAACTGAAGGCTCTATGTGCCTTTCCCCAGGCTGTTCCTTGTTCTCCCCCCTTGTGCCCCCACCCCCAGTTCTTTCTCTGCAGGGGAGATCTGGGTAGGTGAGGTTGTATGGAGGATGGAAGAGTCAGGGGTCCCTGGCTCAACTAGCTCTCTTGGTACCCACTTGCTGTACAGGACTCTTCAGAGTCCTGGTGAGAGCAGAGTACCCAGGTCTTGCCCTGAGGGAGGCAGCTGGAGGGGATGCAGAGCAGCCCCGTGTTAGGGAGGGGTAGGGGGCATGGCCAGACCCCAGAATGGGACTGAAGGGGAAACGCAGTTGGCTGTGGCCATCCAGCTGCCCTTTCTCTCACCCCAGACTTGGGGTGGGCGAATGTCCACCTGGACAACTCAGACACTGCCTGTTTCAGGCAGGGGGACTCTGGAGCCTACCCTGGTCCTGGGAGGGCAGGGGGATTGCCCAAGGTCACCCAGAAAGCCTCTATGGGCTTTAAAAGCCCCACCTCCCAATTTCCTTCCAGGGAGGCTTGGGGAGGGGGGACTAGGAGGGGCAAGAGACCTGGGAACCCTAGAGGCAGCCAGGTGGGGGTTTCCCTCTGGCAGGGCAGAGAGGCTTAGACATAGTGAGGAACCCACCAATCTCCCAGCTCCAGGAACCCTCAAACAGGGCCCTTGCACCCATCCTCACAATTGAACACAGGGAGCAGAGCACCCAAGAGTTGTCACCACCAGGTGTTAGTGGACTGGCCGCAGACCCAGCTCTGCCGTCCCCAGCTGGGTAACCTTGGGTAAATGCTAAGCCTCTCTGGGCTTCACCCCCTCTTCCAGGTGGGGGTAGGGGGGTGAGGGAATAAGCTTAGGAAGAGAGCAGAGCTTGAGCTCCCATACACAGTAGGCTGGCAGGTGCGGGGTTCCCTTCCACTCTACAGCAGGGCCAGCCAAGGGAATCCCCACCTCACACTGGGAGAGACAGAAAGGAAGGGCGAGTATGGGGATTCCGGTGGGGGAATAGGAGAAAAGGGGTAGGGGGCAATGGGGCCGGTCCTTCCCTCTCCCCGCCCCAGGACAGCGCGGGAGGTATCTTCACTCTCACCTTTGTGTGGGGATGTCTCTGTATTCCAAATTCCAGGAGCGGGAGCCCCTCCTCACAGGGGTATGGGGTAGGGGGCGTCTGGAGCTGACTCTGGGCTTGGTGTAGGGGGGCAATCGAAGGGATTTCCCTCCCTCTCGCACTCCCCTTTTGAATTCCGCTAGTCCGGCCAACCCTGACCGATACGCCCACCAAGGAAAAGGGGCGAGCCGGTGGGACCTCCACCCGGCAAACTGCCCCCCCACCCCCGACCCCGAACTACTGCCTACTCACCGACCGGAGACCGCCGCAGAGCTGGTGCCCCAGCGCCCGGCCCGAGCGCAAAGACAAGTGCACAGTCGGCGGGGCAAGGGCGTGTGAGCGGGAGGGTGCGCGCGCGCCGCCGCAGAGCTGACCCCCTCCTCCCCGACCTGGGCCCCGCCCCGCCCCCCGGGGAGGGGGCGCCCACCAGGCGGAGGGCAGGAGGGACGCAGCCGGCGGCGGCTATCGCGCGCGAGACCCCCTCCCCCGCAAGTTTAGGAAGGGGGTTGCGGGGAGGGAATCCCTCTCTGGGCCCCGAGCAAGACGCCTCCCCGCTGGGGCGTGACTGCAAATCTGCGAGATCGCTCCAAAGGCTGGGAAGGCTTCCCCTGCCCGCGCTGCCCCCAACCCCCACCCCGGCGCTCATTCGACAAACGGGGAAACAGACCCAGAGAGGGGGAGCCCCTGGCCAGGGCCCAACGCCCCAGCAGCACTCTGGGTGGGTCTCCCTCCGTGGCCCGGGAAAGAAAACAACTAAGCTCGTCATCCTGAGCGGGCTCTGGGGCCTGGAAGGTCCGTGGGGGGTGGGGGGAACCCGGAGGCTTCGGGCAGCTGGTGACGCTGCTCTGGCTGGAAGGTCCCAGTGAGGAAGGAGGGCCCCTGTACCCAGAAAACTTCTCTACGTCATTGTTGGGCCTTGACACCCCCCCCCCCTCTCCCCACACGATTTAGGGACCCTGATGAATGTGAATGACAGAGGCCCGGGCAACGGGATTCTGAAGGTTCCTCCGCCAAATTAGAACAATGCGGCCCCGGGTCTAGGTCACTAGTGGATGGGGGAGCCCAAGGCTCAGCCCCTCTGGTGACCTTGGCCCTGCCTAGGCCCGTCTCAGCCTCAGTTTCTCTCTTGGGACTGGACAGCGCCCACCTCCGGGGGCCCTCCTGCCCTCAGGAGTCTATGGGGCAGCGGGCTACGATTCGCTGTTCTTCTACAGCAAGCCCCCCGTTCCCTGCCGCCCTGGAAACGTGGAGCCCTCTCAGACCAACGTGTTCTCCCTTGCCGCCCCCTGCTCCGCCACCCCGCGCGCCTCTGAATCCCCACCCACCTGCCTTGGCCTGGGGTGAGGGGGGTTTCCTCGGGAGGCAGGAGGCTTCTCCGGGCCTCCATCCTTTTTTGTTTTGTTTTTCTCCCCACCTCTTCTCTTCCATTCTTTCTAAAAACAGCCCTCCCCCTCCAAGTTCCCCCTCCCCATCGCCGGGAGCTCCTGAAAGGTAACGCGCTCGCGGGCGGGGTCCTGAGGCCGGGATTCTGCGGTGCAGGCGGGGCTGGGGGACGCGGACTGAAGGGACGGCGTGGGGGTGGGAGGCGACTGGGAGCGCATCCCTCCACCCCACCGTGTGTGTGAGCCGCCCTCAGAGGGAGCCGCCAGCATGACCGTGACCGTGTGTGGAGGGAACAAAGCGGGGGTGGTGTCCCGCCGCCGGGGTGTGCATTGTGGAGGCGGAGAGGGGGAGGGCTGCAGGAATTGAGGAGACTCCACAGAAAAGAGGGGTCCCACCCATGGGGAGAGTGCCTTGGTGTGACACAGCTAAGGAGTTGGGGGCCAGCCTGACAGGGCATGCGTCATGGGAGGGCGGCAGTGTCCCCTGACCTTGAAACCCCACACTGCCCTGTAGAACCCCAGGATGCCCCTCCAAGTCCTGAAGTTCATATTGTCCCCACTGACTCTCCACAGTCCTCTCTGACACACCCACAGAATTCTGTCCTCACCCATGTCCTTGTCCCTGCATAACCATCACCCCCCTCCTTGAACCACGAGAAGAACCCTGACTTGCCACCTCCTCCATGCCCTGCAGGGTCTGCCTCCCACCGCCCTTGGTTCCAGCCCTTCCGTTGTCTCCCTGGACAGCCCACTACACTCTGGCCAATCCACCCCACTAGTTTCAGGGCCTTTACATCGCTATTCCTTTGCCAGGATAGCCCTTTCTTGGCTCTCCTGACCCCCAAACTGTCTTTCAGAGTTTAGTCCCATGTCACCTTCTGCCTAGAATCATCACTTCTCTGGGCACGTTACCCTGCTTTACTGTCTCCAACCCCTGGCATGATGTGTTCATACACCTTCTGCCTCCCCCAGGGGAATGCAGGTACAACCTGGGCCTAATCAGGAGAGGAGGGGGCCAGCTCTGACCCAGCATCATCCCAGGAGCTGCCCAGCTCCAAATAAAGGGGTGGCACCACCCACTGCCTAGCTAGCCACCCTGGAAAGCACGCCTGGGACACGGCACAAAAGATCCAGGACCTGCTTTTGCAGGGGCGGAGTCTGGAACAGTGAAACTAAAAACACAGCGGGGCGCTCAAATGCTCCCCTGCCGGAGACCACTTAGGCCATTTCTAGAATAACATGCTCTTGGGAAAAATGATCCACATGGACCATGTTCCATGCCTGCTGAGCAGAAGCCAGGCCAGAGGCTCGAATGTTACAGTGTCCCAATGGCAAATAAGCATGAAGAGCAAAGAGGAGAGAAGTGGTGGGGAAGGAGGAGGTGCTGGGGGCACCCTGGGGTTACCTACCCTGCCTTCTCCTGTTATTAGCTTTTCCATAATGTTTTATTATCTTACATTTTTTGAAACCAAAGGGGAGGACAAAAGGAAAATTGTTTTGTTGGAGGGTATGAAGGCTGGAGAGGGTTGGAAAAATGAAGCTGTCTGTATTGAGAAATGAAACATTCCCTCCATACTTGCCTCCATTAAATTACCATCAAGTGTTTCTTGAAGCACTTACTACGTGCTATGTGCCAAGACTGAGGGGGAGCCCAACCCAACCAGCGGGGTTCCCTGGCTTGCAAGCCCAGAGTAGGGGGCCCTTGGAGGTTCCCAGAGAAGGTGATTGCAGCTAGGATGTGCGGGAACATGTCACCTAAGCAGGTCCACCCCATGGCAGAGGGTTTAGGGGGGACTCTCAACCCTGGGTGTTGAGAGAAGACACCAGAGGTGCCTGTGGGTGCCACTCCTTTGTGCATTTCACTGCCTGGCCAGGACTCCATCTCAAACTGGTGTTCAAGGTCAGGAGGATGGGAAGAGGACATGGTGGGTGGGCAGACACCTAGCATGCACAGCTGTGCAGAACCAGGTAGATGAAAGACAAAGGCATCTTCCTCGAGGTCCCCGTGGCATTCAGAAAACTTCACTGGACAGGTGATGTCCGGTAGGGGAAAAAGAGGGTGACTGACCAAAAATAGGGCTGCTATCTGGCAGCAGAAGGGGCACAGAAGGAGGCACAGTTACTATAATAAAAATTATTTGTTGTTTATCCGAAAGTCAAGTTTAACTGCGTGTCCTGTGCTTTCTTTCCTCTTAATCTGAAAACCCTTGGCCCGGATATGGGTTGGGGTGTGTGTGTCCTGTGGGTGTAGGTCCTCTTCCCAAATGTCCCTTCCGTCCCTCCCCTAGTGTCCCCTAAGGCTTCTTTGTCCCCCTCACTGTCCACGTCCCTTAATTCCTCTCACTTCCTTTGTTGCCCCCTCCCTCTACATTCTCCCTCACTCCGCCTCCCTCCCCTCTCTCGCGCATCCCTGTCCCCGCGCCGCGTCCCTTCGGCCTTCTCCTTTCCTCCACAGCTTTTCCGCGCTCACCTGTTCCCCCGGCGCCCACCCGCTCCTCTCCTCCCTGCACCCGCCCCACTGATCCCCGGGGAGCGCGAGGGGAACCCCGGCCACAGGCGCGCAGCTCCACGCAAGCGCAGAGCTGCCCGGCCGGCTTCCCCAAGGCCGCCGCCGCCGCCGCCTCTCACTGCAGCCCGCGCGCTTGGTTGCCAAGGCGACGGCAATAACCTGAGTAGAAACCTGGGGAAGACCCCAATGTCGCTCCCTCCTCCGCCACCTCCTCAACAAACCCCACTCCGGTTTGAGCCGGTTTCCACGCCCCACCCCCAGTGCGCACTGCGGCGGGTGAGGATTCCCCGGCCCACAGGGAGGGGGCGGGGGGGGGGGGTCGGGCTGGGGTCGACGCATGCGCGCTGGGGACGGCTTTCCCTTGCCCCTCCCGCGCGACGGGAAAGCCCTGGCGCGTGAAGCGAGTACCCCCGCGCAGGCGCAGCGCGCGCCCGGCGCCCCACGGCCCCTTCTGGTCGTCCTAGCAACGCGCGCGGGGTGGGCCGAGAGCTCTTGGAACTCCCGTCTCACGCCCCCGCCCGCGCACTGCGGCGGAGCCGGGGATTCCCTGCTGCCTGTGCGCAGGCGCGGGGCAGGGATTTCCGCGGGGGCGGGGCCAGGGAGCGAAAGGACTCTTGCCGAAGGGAGCAAACGATATTACCATCTCCTCTTTTAAGACTGAAAGTTTGATCTTCATGCTCTGCTCCACCGGCCGTTCCCCTACTGTTCCCCTGCAGAGCTCGCCACGCGCAGCTGCGATACCCTTTCCTGCTCTGCTAACACCCCAGCCACGGCTCCTATTGGCCTGGCGTGAAGTCCTATTCCTTAGCCTTGTATCCGAGGCCCTGAAGGCCCAGCTGGCTTCTTCGCCTGGGTCGGTCACCACTGGTTCCTGATCATCTCTAATCCACAGCCACAAGACTCCAACGTGGTCATGCAGGAGGTTCCTTTGCCAAGCACTACTTCAGGATATGCCCTTCCCAAGCACCGTCTTTTGATTCTTGAGATAACCTAGGGTTAGATACCATTTTTAGTCCCATTTTACATAGGAGGAAACTGAGGCCCAGAACCATTAAAGCCCTGGCCTAAGGTCTCAGAGGTAAGAGAAAGAGGCCTTCATTTGTGGGGCTCCTCCACCCATTATCGGACATCTTTGGCCCTGATTCCCAGCCCAGCCACCACCCCTGGTGGCTTCCCCCTAGCTTCAGGTGCTTAATGGCCATGTGACACTGGCAGCTCACTTGGTTTTCCCATACCTTTTGGGGCCGTCCTCAGGCCTCAGTGAAATGATATTACCATGTGCTAGACCAGGGCCAGCAACTAATGGATGCTTCTCACAGTTGGTAGTCTTCCCACTCCCTGGTGGCAACTCTGTTCCTTGGTGGCCCTTAAAGGGCTCCTTCCCTCCATCTCACTTCCCTACCCACTATGGGGTCTTTCTGGATTCCTCACAGGCCCTTTAGTCCTTGTCTCAGGGTTGGCCCCTGGGAGGGGGTTCCCAAACTAAGCCAGCGTTCAATATGTGTTGGTTTTTATGCCAGCTACCATTGTTTCAGGCAATCTCCATAGTGTACTTTCAGCTGTACCCAATTATTAATGGCACCCCTCCCTTGAACAGGAGAGTTGTAAGCTCTAGGCCTTTGTATGCATGGTTCCTTTGGCCTTTTCTGTCCCTTGTCTGTGTGGAGACCTCCTATGCTTTCTTCAAGGCCCTCCCTCCATGAAGCCTTCTATCTCCCTACCTCTGGCCCAGCCCTGACCCCACCCAGTTGGGGATACCTGTGAGGATCTGAGAGAGGTGTTCTTGGCAGATAGAACTAATGGGGCATAGACGTGACGGGAAACAAGCCTGCTGTGTTGGAAAGGTTGGCAGCAAGGAGGTAGGTGGGGCTAGGGCTGAGAGAGGAGTGGAGCGGATGGAAAGTGAGGGCCTGGGGCTGCAGGGGCAGCCTTGTGGGCACAGGGAGGGTGCCACTTAAGTGGGAGCCATAGCAGTGACCCAGTAAATGCTTGGATCCTGACCCCCCTCCCATGTGAGCCCATCTCCCAGCTGCCCTCTCTGTGTTGACTCCTCAAGGCCAAACTCTAGGAAGCCAGAACCAAGTCCAGATCTCACCCAGCCCTTCCCAGACATGCAGCTGCCGATGGCATCTCACTTCCACCTGGATCCACCTGCCTGCTCCAGCCTTCAGGCCCTTGCCTGCCCAGTGTCCTGCCTCTGCAACGGAATCTAACTCATCTCCCACTAAAGCCAGCTCTGAAGAAATCTTCCATCAGGAAGCCTGTCCAGGACTCGACCCAGATGCCTCCCATGTGGAATAATACAGCAGCCAGCATTTCCTGACCCCAAGTACAGTCTGTGACCTTGCTGCTGACTCTTTACCAGAACTTCAGGATGCTAACAACTCGCCTCCATCTCTCCTCTGGTTTCGTCCCTCAAGTGCTGTGTGACTTCTATTCAGTACTTCAACCTCTCTGAGCCATCTCCTTGCAGCGCCCAGGAAGGCTTTGGGGATGGTGGTACAGGTCTGTACCTTTGGGGACAAGTGGTCCAGCTAGGAGGGGGCGCTGTAGGACTGCTGCAACAGGAGCCCTGTTGGGGGTCCTTGTCTTCTCCGGCTCTGGTCCCCGCCTACCCCCTCGCTCCAACCCTCCTTTCCCCACCACCCACCCACCTGCCCACGCAGACTTCAAGTGTACAGTCAGCCTCATCGACGGCCTTTATTGGGCACTTGGCCCCGGGCTCTGTGAGCACAGGAAGGGGCGGGATTGGTGTCACTGGCAGCAACGACCCTCCAACAGGGGGTGTGGCTGGTGATGTCACGTGCCTCTCGGGCCTCTCCGCAACCCTCAGAGCTGCCCCAGCGGAAGGGCAAGCGAGGCCACGACCCTGACTGCCCGCGGGGCGGCTCTTCCAGTCCCGGGCTCACTTTGGGGCGTTGAAGGGCACGGCCCGCTGGTTCATGGGGTTGTCCGGTGAGCGCAGCCACTCCTTCTTGAGCATTTGCTTCAGCTGCGACAGCCGCATGTTGGGGTTTTCTTGTTTGAGCCGCGGCAGCTGCGCTTCTTCGAAAGCCGTGAAGGCCGCCCGCATGCGGCGCTCGGGGTGCCGGTCCGCTGCCTCCTCCGCCACACTGCAGAAAGACAGCAGCGTCACGGGTATAGGGGCCCGGACTCGTCCGCAAAGGCCAGGCCCCGCCCCCAAGGCTTAGGTCCCGCCCCGCCACCTGAGCACCGCGATGGCGTCCTCAATGGTGCGTGCCTCCACGCTGCCCTCCTCCAGCACACGCCGGTTCACGTTCTCCTCCAAAGGCACTTCCAAGTGGCTCTTGGCTTTCTCGGCTGGGGGCAGGAGGCCGGGTGAGGGTCACAGAGACAGGGATAAGCTGAAACGCGGCGCTCCAGGGAGATGAGAGACGGTGGGGGAAAAAGCCAGGGGTGAGGGCGGGCAGGCAAAGAATCAGGGCGGGGGGACAGAAAAGCTGAGCTGGAAGCCCTCCCAGGACCCACCTATCCAGTCGACACCGTACTTCTAACTTCCCTGCATCTGGTCGCCTGGCTACTGCCTCCTCAGCCTCAGATCACCCCATTTACGCCCTGGGGATCCCCGGGAGCACAAGCCGCGTAGGACCAGAAAAACACGCGCCTGTGTGCCCGTGCCGTCTGTGGTCTGGGCCAAGACAATGCCCGCTCACCCTGGTTCACCAGGCAGAGCCCAGGCAACTTTTCTAGGGGTGGGGAGGGGGCTCTGCATCTGGCCCAGGGGTCAGCCCGGCTGCCTATTCTTTAGTGGGTGAAAAGGCAGCTCCAGAGAGGGCAGCGGCCGCACCTGGGTCCGGAACTTCCTTGTGCTGATGGTCTCGGCGGAGTGTCTCCTCAATCTGGGCGCGGGTGACCTTGCTGGGCGCGGCCACCCGGGGGGCCTTGCCGCCCTTGAGCTTCGAGTCCTCCTCCTCCAGCAGGCGCTGCGTCTCCTTCTTGCGTTCCAGCTGCTCCAGCCGCCGCTTCTCCTTCTCTTCCTGGCATGATAGGGCGGTTGGGAGCGAACCTCGCCCCAAAAGCATGGGGTCCAGGATCGAGGCCCTGCTGTGTGCTAGGCACCATGTTGGACACAATGGCAGCACAATGGACCTACCCCGGGGGCTACCATCCTACACAACTGTGGGAACTGCAGGGAACCTGGGCCAAGGAAGGTGGGTGGGTGGCTCTCAAAGGAAAAGTGAAAGCTGGGCTGGAGGACCAACCAGCCAGGAGGAGAGCTAGGAGAGAATCCTTAGTGGTGGTAATGCATGTGCAAAGGTCCTGAGGCAGGAACTACCTAGCATAAGGAGCAGCAGCACAGAGGCTGGAGTAGGGAGGAGGTGTAGGGAGGGTAGACAGGGCCATGGGAGGCTCAAAGGGGACAGGCTTGTGTTGGATTCCAAAGGCAACCGGGGCTATGGAAGGGTATGGACCCACTTAAAGGCTGGGGCAGGGATTCTGCCCTTACAGGACAGGAGACCTTGAGGGAGGCACTGAGTGTCCCCAGCCAAGCATCACAGGCTGGGACATCCCATGTTGCTCTCCAGAGGCCCTGATGCCAGCTGGATGAGGGGACATCTGGCTGACAGGACCTGTCATTGGCCATTACCCTTCACTGCTGCAGGGGGCAGAGCAGGTTCTGATTCATTTATTGAGCACTGCAGCCATAGGCTTGGAATATTCTGCTGCCTCCCACTCAGCCCCCCACAGGGCCCTGCGCAGCAGGCACTCGGGCTGGCTCACCCACTGCCTCCAACCCCATCATCTGCCTCCCACACCTTGGGAATGGTCCCGCCCCTGCAGGGCCTGCCAGGACACCCCAGTAGCGGGACAATGTCCCTGAGGACACCCACTGGGCCTCTGGGTGGGGAGGGGTGTTAAAGCGCAGGAGTTCACATGCAGCTGCTGGGCTCTTGCTTCTGTGCTCAGGCACCTCGGGCAGAGCTATTGTGCTCTAAGCCTCAGTTTCCCTGTTGGTCAGAGGAAACATCCTCCCAAGGCTCTCTGACCCCTGCATGGTGCTCTTCACCAGCCCGCATTCACTCTGCCCCAGCACAGCCTTGCCCCAGGGCCTTTCCACTAGCTGTTCACTCCTAAAGCTCTAGTCGCCATGTTCTCCCCTGGTTAACTGGCTCTTCCTGAGTTCCTGGCTCCCTATCCACCCCTCCACCACATGGCTCTCTTTGCAAATCTCTGCTTCTAGTCTTCTGATTATCTGGTTCATCCTGGAGGCAGAAGGCAGTCCCCAGCCTGGATTTTGAATGGCTGCCTCCGGCCCCAGGCTATGCTCATAGTCGATGCTTAGTAAAAATGTGCTGAATGTATGCATTCCAGAGGGCTCCAATAACTCAAGAACACACAGCAGGTGGCTGTTAACCTCTAGGGATAGGACTGAGCATAAGCATTTATACTTTGACCTTTGACTTCAACAACAAGTTTTTGAAAAAGTCACTTGCTGTTTTTTAAAAAGGGCAGTTAGCAGTTGGCAGTGTCTGGTAATGGGTGAAGGATGTGTCTACTTGGCAGAACAGTCCAGAGTCATGAGCCTCATAACTAACGGACATAGAACCCAGATGGTCGGGAACTCACTGCTGACTCAGTTAACACGGAACAAGTGGAGGCAAAATGCCAGCCTCTGGGTGCGGTGATGAATTGCGGTCGAGCCCAAGATTGATGCCTGGTGGCTGGGAGAAATCTGGCTGTGGGACCCCACTTAACTGAGAACAAGAGCTTTGTTCAGGGTGTGGTATCAGGTGAGAAAAGCCTTTGGTGTCATGTGGCAGAGGGAGAAGTATTTTTTTTTTAGTGTTTTGGAGCAAGCATAGATTTGCTTTTTTCCTGGAAACAGTATCTTTTGAAAGCAGCTGTCACCTAATGAGAAAAAGGTGTGCCCATAGACTGTGGGCCCCACATGCCCACAGTGGGAGGAGGGAGACAAAACAGCCAGAAAGCCAGGCAAAGGTGAAGAACCATTGGCAGCTTCATGCAAAATACTCAGGAAGGGGATTTGCCTGGGAGGGGCACCAGGGCTGGGAATGTTCCAAAGAACAGAGGTTGGCAAACTGCAGCCCTCTACAGTTTTGGCAAGGTTTTAGCCCATTTGTATACACACTTAAACATGGATGCTGGGGCTTCCTGCCTTCTCTGTGCCTTAATTTCCCCATCTGGAGGATGTGGATGACCCCAAGGCTCAAGATGCCAGCCTGGGTTGGGCCCTTGGTGCCAGGGTCCTGGGCTGGGCTGAAGATCTGGGGCTGTGGAAAAATCTCCAGCTTGTCTGCCTGCATAACGGATCTTTGGCAGACACTGTTTTTCCCTTGGGGTTTTTAACTTTCCTATATTGTCAAAATACAGGATGGTTAAAAAGAAAACAGATTCTAGGGATTCAAGATGGCGGCATGAGAGGTGAGACAGAGAACTCCTCCCAAAACCACAGACAGTGTAAAAATATAAATACACCTAACCCTAAAACAGCAACAGGAAAGAAGGCTGCACCAGACTGCATACAGACCTCACAAACAGAGCAGACCTCACAAAACAGGGTAATGTACTAAAGCCTTGATCTGGCGGGACCTGAGCCCTTCCCCCAAACCAGCTCACAGGCAGGAGGAAGAAAACGGAGTGGAGTGGGGAGGGGGTGGAAACCTGTGACTGCTGAACACCTAGCCCTGAAGATCTGCTTTGCCAGCAGAAACCTATATTGTGTGGTGCTCTGGAGGATGGGGAGCTGGGACAGGCAGAGTGCGTGAGAGACAGATTCTGGCCAGTTGTTCATAGGATCTACACCCGGCCGCTCTGAGACAAGTGAAAGGCAGACAGTCT
The DNA here is from genome assembly GCA_032199065.1 of Smutsia gigantea. Taxonomy (NCBI): domain Eukaryota; kingdom Metazoa; phylum Chordata; class Mammalia; order Pholidota; family Manidae; genus Smutsia; species Smutsia gigantea. Next base: position 83,412 of record JAVSCE010011962.1, read on the forward strand.
GAGAGGCTTCCTAGCAGCGAGAGGGCTGCTGAAGGTGCAGAGTTTGCATGGAGCTTGCTGTGCAGGAGAAGGGATGGGGGACAAGGTTGTCTGGGTGCACTCTGCCCAGCAGATTGGGAACTTTGGGGAGCTTCAGGCACTCCATCCCCCAGCTGGTTACTCAGTTCTGAGCCCCCCACTGTGATACACAGCCTGCCGAGCCTTCCTCCTGGCCTGACAGCACCCGCTCACAAACTGGCAGTCACTGCTCTGGCGTCAGGTCAGCCAGAGGGAGCCTCACCTACAACAGCTAGAGACGCCAAGCACAGAGGCTTACACCTGTGTGCTCGGCCCACTGGCTGTGATACTGGAGACCGGCAGGGCAGATGGGAGTTAGGAAACAGAACTTTGGTCCCCCCAGGCACCAGCTCCACTCCTCTACAACCCCAAACCTCACTCTAGGGGCTGAGCAGCTCCAGAGACTGGAGCTTCTGGGCCATAGAGGGCACCACACAGAAATATGAAATGTCAAAAGAATATGTTACAGACCAAAATCTCACAAACCCCAGAAAAAGGGCCAAATGAAACTGAACTCACCAATCTTCCTGAAAGAGAGTTCAAAATAAAAATCATAAACATGCTTATGGAGGTACAGAAAAATATTCAAGAACTCAGGAACGAATTTAAGATGGAGATTCAATCATTAAGAAATTCCATATCTGAAATGAAACATACAATGGAGGGATTTAAAAGCAGATTAGATGTAGTAGAAGAGACGGTAAATGTAATAGAAATTAGAGAAGAGGAATACAAAGAAGCTGGGGTACAGAGAGAAAAAAGAATCTCTAAGAATGAAAGACTATTGAGAGAACTGTGTGACCAATGCAAACAGAACAATATTCGCATTATAGGGGAACCAGAAGAGGAAGAGAGAAAAAGGGATAGAAAGTGTCACTGAGGAGGTAACTGCTGAAAACTTCTCCGATCTGGGGAAGGAGATAGTCTCTCAAGCCATGGAGGTGCACAGATCTCCCAACAAAAGGGACCCAAGGAAGACAACATCACGACATAATAATTAAAATGGCAAAGATCAAGGATAAAGACAGACTTTTAAAAGCAGCTAGAGAGAGAAAAAAGATCACACACAAAGGAAAACCTATCAGGCTATCATCAGATTTCTCAACAGAAACTTACAGGACATAAGGGAGTGGTATGATATAGTTAATGCAATGAAGCAGAAGGCCCTCGAACCAAGAATACGCTACCCGGCAAGGTTATCATTTAAATTTGAAGGAGGGATTAAACAATTTTCAGATAAGCAAAAGCTGAGTTTACCTCCCACAAACCACCTCTACAGTGCATTTTGGAGGGTCTCTTATAAATGGAAGTATTCCTAAGGCTAAATAGATGTCACCCAAGGGATAGACAAAGAGTACAGAATATGATTCATAACATACAAAGAATGGAGGAGGAAAAAAAAAAGAATCTTTAGGTTGTGTTTGTAATAGCATAGGAAGTGAGTTAAATTAGACTGTTAGATAGTAAGGCAATTAACCCTGAACCTTTGGTAACCACGAATCTAAAGCCTGCAATGGCAGTAAGTACATACCTATCAATAATCATCCTAAATGTGAATGGACTGAATGCATCAATCAAAAGACACACAGTAATAGAATGGATAAAAAATCAAGACCCATCTATATGCTGCTTACAAGAGACTCACTTTAAACCCAAAGACATACACAGACTGAAAGTAAAGGGATGGAAAAAGATATTTCATGCAACTAATAGGGAGAAAAAAGCAGGAGTTGCAGTACTTGTATCAGACAAAATAGACTTCAAAACAAAGTCACAAGAGACAAAGACAGAGAAGGCATTACATAATGATAAAGGGGTCATTCCAACAAGAGGATATAGCCATTATAAACATCTATGCACCCAACACAGGATCACATACATATGTGAAACAAATACTAACAGAATTAAAGGGGGAATTAGAGTGCAATGCATTCATTTTAGGAGACTTCAACACACCACTCACTCCAAAGGACAGATCAACCAGAAAGAAAATAAATAAATAGAGGCACTAAACAACGTATTAGAACAGATGAACCTAACAGACATCTACAGAACACTCCATCCAAAAGCAACAGGATACACATTCTTCTCAAGTGCACATGGAACATTTTCAAGAATAGATCATATACTAGGCCACAAAAAGAGCCTCAGTAAATTCAAAAAGATTAAAACTGTACCAACCTTTCAGGTAACAAAGGTATGAAACTAGAAATAAATTACTCAAAGAAAATGAAAAAGCCCACAAACACATGGAGGCTTAATAACATGCTCCTAAATAATCAATGGATCAATGACCAAATAAAAACAGAGATCAAGCAATATATGGAGACAAATGACAACAATAATTCAACACCACAAAATCTGTGGGATGCAACGAAGGCCATGCTAAGAGGGAAATATATTGCAATACAGGCCTACCTCAGGAAAGAAGAACAATCCCAAATGAACAGTCTAACCTTGCAATCAATGAAATTAGAAAAAGAAGAACAAAAGAGGCCAAAGTCTGTAGAAGGAGGGACATAATAAATATTAAAGCAGAAATAAATAAAATTGAGAAGAATAAAACAATAGAAAGAATCAATGAAAGCAGGAGCTGGTTCTTTGAGAAAACAAAATAGATAAACCCCTAGCTAGACTTATCAAGAAAAAAAGAGTGTACACACATAAACAGAATCAGAAATGAGAAAGGAAAAATCACTATGGACATCACAGAAATACAAAGAATTATGAGAGAATACTATGAAAAATTATATGCTAACAAACTGGATAACCTAGAAGAAATGGACAACTTTCTAGAAAAATACAACCTTCCAAGGCTGACCCAGGAAGAAACAGAAAATCTGAATAGACCAATTACCAGCAAAGAAACTGAATTGGTAATCAAAAAACTACCTAAGAACAAAACGCCTGACCCAGATGGTTTCACTGCTGAATTTTATCAAACATATAGTGAAGTCCTAATACCCACCTTCATTAAAGTTTTCCAAAAAGTAGAATAGGAGGGAATACTTTAATACCAACATCACTCTAATACCAAAACCCAGCAAAGACACCACAAAAAAAGAAAATTACAGACCAATATCCCTGATGAACATAGATGCAAAAATACTCAACAAAATATTAGCAAACCGAATTCAAAAATACATCAAAAAGATCATCCATCATGATCAAGTGGGATTCATCCCAGGGATGCAAGGACGGTACAACATTCAAAAATCCATCAACATCATCCACCACATCAACAAAAAGGACAAAAACCACATGATCATCTCCATAGATGCTGTAAAAGCATTCGACAAAATTCAACATCCATTCATGATAAAAACTCTCAACAAAATGGGTATAGAGTGCAAGTACCTCAACATAGTAAAGGCCATACATGACAAACCCACAGCCAACATTATACTTAACAGTGAGAAGCTGAAAGCCTGTCCTTCAAGATCAGGGACAAAACAAGGATGCCCACTCTCCCCACTTTTATTCAGCATAGTTCTAGAGGTTTTAGCCATGGCAATCAGACAACACAAAGAAATAAAAGGCATCCAGATTGGTAAGGAAGAAGTCGAACTGTCCCTGTTTGCAGATGACATGATATTGTACATAAAAACCCTAAAGAATCCACTCCAAAACTACTAGATCTAATATCTGAATTCAGTAAAGTTGAGGAAAAAAAAATTAATAAACAGAAATCTGTTGCATTTCTATACACTAACGGTGAACTAGCAGAAAGAGAAATCAGGAAAACAATTCCATTCACAATTGCATCCAAAAAAAATAAAATACCTAGGAATAAACCTAACCAAGGAAGTGAAAGGCTTATACTCTGAAAACTACAAGACACTCATGAGAGAAATTAAAGAAGGTACCAATAAATGAACGTACATCCCGTGCTCATGGATAGGAAGAATTAATATTGTCAAAATGGCCATTCTGCCTAAAGCGATCTACAGATTCAATGCAATCCCTATCAAAATACCAACAGTATTCTTCAAGGAATTAGAGCAAATACTTCTAAAATTCATATGGAGCCACAAAAGACCCTGAATAGCCAAAGCAATCCTGAGAAGGAAGAATGAAGCAGGGGACTTACGCTCCCTGACTTCAAGCTGTACTACAAAGCCACAGTAAGCAAGACAATTTTGTATTGGCACAAGAATAGACCCATAGACCAATGGAACAGAATAGAGAGCCCTGATATAAACCCAAGTATATATGGTCAATTAATATGTGATAAAGGAGCCATGGATATACAATGGGGAAATGACAGCCTCTTCAACAGCTGGTGTTGGCAAAACTGGGCAGCTACATGTAAGAGAATGAAACTGGATTATTGTCTAACTCCATACACAGAAGTAAACCCAAAATGATCAAAGACCTGAATGTAAGTCATGAAGCCATAAAACTCTTAGAGAAAAACATAGGCAAAAATCTCTTGGACATAAATATGAGCAACTTCTTCATGAACATATGTCCCCAGGCAAGGGAAACAAAGGCAAAAATGAACAAGTGGGACTATATCAAACTAAAAAGCTTCTGTACAGCAAAGGACACCATCAATAGAACAAAAAGACATCCTAGGGTATGGGAGAATATATTCATAAGTGACATTTCTGATAAGGGGTTGACATCCAAATTATATAAAGAGCTCACACACCCCAACAAACAAAAAGCAAATAAGCCAATTAAGAAATGGGCAGAGGAGCTGAACAGACACTTCTCCAAAGAAGAAATTCAGATGGCCAACAGGCACATGAAAAGATGCTCCACATCGCTTATCATCAGAGAAATGCAAATTAAAAGCACAATGAGATATCACCTCACACCAGTTAGGATGGCCGCTATTCAAAAGACAAACAACAACAAATATTGGCAAGGATGTGGAGAAAGGGGAACCCTCCTACACTGCTGGTGGGAATGTAAATTAGTTTAACTATTGTGGAAAGCAGTATGGAGGTTTCTCAAAAAACTCAAAATAGAAATACCATTTGACCCCGAATTCCACTCCTAGGAATTTACCCTAAGAATGCAGCAGCCCAGTTTGAAAAAGACATGTGCATCCCTATGTTTATCGCAGCACTATTTACAATAGCCAAGAAATTGAAGCAACGTAAGTGTCCATCAGTAGATGAATGGATAAAGAAGATGTGGTACATATACACAATGGAATATTATTCAGCCATAAGAAGAAAACAAATCCTACCATTTGCAACAACATGAATAGAGCTAGAGGGTATTATGCTCAGTGAAATAAGCCAGGCGTAGAAAGACAAGTATGAAATGATTTTACTCATCTGTGGAGTATAAGAACAAAGAAAAAATTGAAGGAACAAAACAGCAGCAGACTCACAGAACCCAAGAATGGACTAACAGTTACCAAATGGAAAGGGACTGGGGAGGATGTGGTGGAAGGGAGGGATAAGGGGGAAAAAGGGGCATTACGATTAGCACACATAGTGTAGGGGTGGGGGGATACGGGGAAGGCAGTATAACACAGAGAAGACAAGTAGTGATTCTATAGCATCTTACTACACTGATGGACAGTGACTGTAATGGGGTATGTTGTGGGGACTTGATAATAGGGGGAGTCTAGTAACCATAATGTTGCTCATGTAATTGTACATTAATAATAGCAAAAACAAAAGGCGAATCTAAAGTTAAAAAAAGAAAACTGAAGGACCTCCACAGGTCAGAATGCAGCATGGATAGGTGCGGGGAGGGACAAGTGTCATTCAATATTACAATTAAAAGCAAGGCAAGATTCAGTCCTATAGAGAAAGATTTTGGGAAAAACACGAGTGCTAGGAGCCCCACAGAGTGGGAATGCAGGGATGGGAGGTCACCTCCGCTATTTTCTGCCACTGTTATAAGTCCAGGGTAGGCACCTCTGACCAGCCTGGCAACCAGGAGCAAAGGCTGAGATGGGTCTCTGGCCCCACCTACTGGACAAACCATCCCGCAAATCACTCCCCAGATACCAATTAAGCACCCACAGTGTGCCTGGGACAGGGACCCATCATGGGAGAGGCCATCCTGTCCTTTTCTGTCATTTAATAACCACCTGGAAAAGGCGGCGGGCCCCGGATCACAGGTCCTATTCAGCTCTTCCTAGCCTTCTCACTACTGACATTCTTTGTTGCAGGGCGTCCAGTGCGTGGAAGGATATTGAGCAGCATGCCTGGCCTCCATCCACTAGATGTCAGTGGTACCCTGCACTGCTGGTTACGACTATCAAGTCTCCAGATGTTGCTGTGTCTCGTGGTTAAAAATTGCCAACCCTGCCATTTTACAAGGAGAGAAACAAGCTCATGGAGGGTGGTGGCTGCCTTGCCAATCCTAAACGTGCCGAATCCTGGCTACCCCAGGCCTTTTGCACAAGCCCTTGCTGCTGCCTCTGCCTCTTTCCTTGCCCTTCAGGCCAAAGGCCCAGGAACTCCTGCCACGCACCACACTTCTGTGTGGCCCACCCACCTTGCGCTGCTCCTTCCTCATGACGTGTTTGTCCTCGTCCTTCCAGTAGGCATCCTCCAGCTCCTTCTGCTTCCTGGCATCAGCTGCTGCCTTGGCTTCAGCCCTCCGGGCCCTGGCTGCTGCGGACTTGGTGTTCTCGCCCTGGAACTTCTTGGGCATCCCTCAGCAGGCTGTGGGAGGGCAGGGGCCAGTGAGCAGGGGGCACCCACTATCCGCAGCCCCAAACTTACACCAGTGCAGCCAGAACCCCCTTAGAGCCTTAATGGCCTTGGTCTGTAGAACAAGGGCTTTGGACTTTGGGATCTCTTTTTTCATTACCTCTAATTCTAGAACATTCCCATCACCCCAAAAGAGGACCCCATCCCCTCACTCCCCACCCACCTCCACCCCCACCCTCGGCCCTGGTAACAACTGGTCTGCTTTCTGTCTCTATGGATTTGTCTGTTCTGGACGTTTCATATACATGGGATCGTATACCATGGCCTTTTGTGTCTGGCTTTCTTCACTGAACATGAAGTTTTCGTGGTCCAGCCCCATGGTGGCATGTGTCAGTGCTTCCTTACTTTTTATGCCCAAATATTCCATTGTGTGGATGAATCATGTTTTATCTATCCATCCATTCATGGATGGACAATTGGGTTGTTTCCACTTTTTGGATCTTATTTGTCATGCTGCTGTGGACCCCTGTGGGCCAGTCTGTGTGAGGCTCCTTCTACTCTGCCACCTAGGAGGCTTCAGTCCCTGAGTCCCCTAGCCCTGAGGCCAAGTCCTCCTCACCCTGGATGAACCACCATGAACTAACTGCTCCTCATGACCCAGCCCTGGCATCCACAGCTAGGACGTGTTAGAGCAACAGTAAAGCTGGTGTCCTGCAGGGACCTCGTCTTGAGTCCCATGCTGGCTGCTGGGGAAATGACAATACACACAAATGGCAGGTGCCACTCTCCCCAAGCCCAGCCCTCCACCAACTCAATGGAGGTCCCCAAAGCCTTAAACACAGGGACTCTCCTTATTCCCATTCTAAGGTGGGGAAGCCAAGGTACATGATCAGGTCGCATGGGCCTATCAGTTGGGGAAAAGAAGACTGTGTGGCCCAGGGCATTTGCCTTTGGCTCTCTGGGCCTCAGTTTTCCTCATCCGGGAAACAGGCTGATGCTCCTCACTCCTGCGTTTTTCTCTTCCCCCCGAACATCTCCACTCAGCCTCTTGCTGAACCTTGGAGGAACAGGCCCAGCATCCAAGAATGAAGGGGAAAGAACGTGGGCGCCATTCTGACCCAGGACCACCAGGCAACTCCTCGTACCATTCTCCTAGCTGTGTGGCTTGTGGGTGCCAGAGCTCCCATCTCAGAGCCCCACTGGAAACTAGTATCGGCTGTTTGCCGCATTGTGCACATTGGGCTAAGTGCTGTATGTGAGGTGTCTGTGAATTCTTACAGCCCTGGTAGGTAGCAGCCAAGCTGAGACCAGAAGGGATGGGTTGGAGGTGGCCCTGTGAGGATGTGGTGGGTGGTACTTCTGGGCAGAGGGCACATAATGTGCAAAGGCCCTGCAGCAGGAATGAGGCCATGCACTACAGGAAGTGTGGCAGTGAGGCTGTTGTGGGTGAGTGATGGGGAGGTAAGGGTCAAGGACTTTATTTTGTGGGCACCAGGGACCTGTTAGGCAGCTCTGAACAGGGCATGGACACATTCTGATGTAGGTTGTTCCAAAGTCCCCTCTGGCTGTTGTGTGAGTGGGCGAGGGGCCGAGGGTGGCCACCAGACACTGGGAGAATGACAATGGGCAGAATGGGTTTGGACTCAAATGGAGCCGGGCAATAATAATAATGATAGTGATACTAACTGAAACGCCATGCCCTGGGCCAGGTGTATTTCATTCCCTGGCAGCAGCAAAGGCTGGCACCTATCTCCCCATTTTACAGTTGAGGACCCTGTGGCTTTGAGACAGGTTCATGGAGGGGCTCAGATTCCAACCATGGCCCAGACCATTGCGATGACTCTGTGCTCCTAACCACTGCCCCTCCCCACCCAGGTCCTGGCTGGTGGGAACACCAACGCAGATCAGGACTGAGGCCACCGGAGCCCCTTGCTTGACACAGAAGGGTGGCCCCTTGCCCAGGCAATCCAAGCTGAGACCAAGGAGAGAGCCCTGTGGCGCGGAGCAGGGCAAAATGGGGATCAGTGGACCAGGAGCCTCAGGGTTGAGTCAAGGCTCTGCAATCCTGGCTGAAATGCTCCCCTTGGGCCTCAGTTTCATCTGAGACATGAAGTTGATTCTAGTCTAGTCCCAACCCCGACCCTGGCCCCTGGACAGGATGCAAGAGCCGCCACCAGGGCGCTAGATATGCCAGCCTGAGCCCACATTTCTCCCAGCTGCCCCTCAGGCCCCGAAATCAAACATTCATTACTAAGTGTCTACAGTGTACCCCACAGAAAACCCCACCTGGACTCCCCAGGAGGGTACCAAGTAATAGGAGTCACTGTCCAAATTATAGATGAGGAAACTTCCCATGCACCTCTCCCCCCACCTCCTCACTCAGCAGCAGCAGAACTTTCTTCAAACATACCAAACAGGTTCCCACCTCGGGGCCCTTGCACATGCTGTGCCCACCACCTGGCTGCTCTTTAGTCCTCTTTGTACCAGTTAACTGCTATTTAAACATCAGAGACTATTTCAGATGTTGCTGCTTCCAGGAAGCCTTCCTGGAGACACCTGCCCTGACTCTCAAACCATAAACTTCTCTCTGAGGCACTTGTCTGGGTTGAGATCTTACGTTCATTTAATATGATTATTTGACAACTGTCCATCTTCCCCACCAGGCTGGGAGTAACGTGAGGGTAGATCGTATCCCCAATGGCCTGCACAGTAGGGACTCAATAAATGTTTAGACAAATGAATAAACAAGTACCTACTTCTAACGTTCCCTAAATATTTACTTCACACTCTGTTTTAGTATACACTCAGCTTCTTACTGTTCTTCCCACTCACCTCCCTCTCCAGCCTCTGAGCCTTTACTCTTGTGTACACCCTCCCATCCCCTCCTTCTGTGAAAACCCTGCCCACTGACGGGGATTCAGCTCCAGCATCCCCTCTTCCCACACCACACTGCTCAAGACCAACTCCATCCCAGAGCTCGACAGGGCTTTTTTGATCCCATCTGTAGGCCAGGACTGACTGATTCTGTCCCTTTATAATTCCTGTGTTAAAGTCTTAACCCTCAATAACACTGTATTTGGAGACAAGGCCGGTATGAAGGTGATAAAGGTTAAATGAGGTCCTAAGGGTGGGGATCTGTTCTAATAGGGCTGCTGCCCCTATAAGAGCAAGAGACAACAAAGCTTGCTGTCTGCACTGTGTGAGGACACTGCGAGAAGGTGGCCTCTGCAAGTCAGGAAGCGTCTGCACCAGAAACTAAACTGGCTAGCACTTTGATCTTGGACTTCCCAGCCTCCAGAAATCTAAGCAAATAAATTTCTGTTGTAAGCCACCATCTTGTGGTGTTTTGTTATGGCAGCCCAGACTGACTAATACAGCTTTTCTTTTCTGCGTGGTAAACACTCACTCACACACACCCTTTGTCATTCAGTAAACATCCACTGAGCACCTAGTATGTGTGGGACACTGGGGAAAGAGGCAGCACTGATGGGACTTCCAGGCTGCCTGGGAGACAGACAATAAGAGTGATTGTGCAATCAGAGATGTGATAGGGACACACAGGGCGCTGGGGAAGCCTGGAGGGGGCTTCTGACCCAGCCTGGGGTGGAGCGTGTCAAAGGGTTTCCTGGAGGAGTCATCGAAGAAGAGGCCTAAAGGAGTAGGGGGTCCCTAGCCCCCAATAGTGTGAGGGAGGCAGGCTGGGAAGAGGGGATTTGTATTCCAGGGTGATGGGAAGGTGAGCAGGTGTTAAAAGCAGTTAGTGCAGATCTGCGGGCTTAGAGCCCTCGGGTTGGCGAGGTGAGCTCCAGGGCAAGGAGCCTAGGAAGGGGTCCGGGAAGTGGCTCCAGCTGGGCAGGGACTACACTTAGGAGGGAATCCAGACCCACGTGGCTGACTGGATGTGAAAGTAAAAGAACAGAAAAGTGAAGCTCAGTGCTGCCTCCTCCAAGAAGCCCTCCTGCTATCGTCCCTCCCCACGTCATCCCTTTCCTCAACCCTGATCCCACTGTACGAGGCCAGAGGCATCTGTACCCAGCTCCATCTCCCCCAAGCCTGGAAGCTGCTCAGGGGGAGGGCCTGAGCTGGGTGGCCTCGAACACGATGCTGTCCCCCTGGGTCTCAGTCGACTGCTCCGGGAAATGGGCACTGCCCCTGCAGGAGCCGCGTTCACTGGGCGCCGGAAATGCCCCCGTCTCTGTGCACCCCTAACCCTAACCCTCCCGGCGGGGTGGTCCCAGGACGGGCCACCCCGCTGAGCCCAACCGCCCCTCGTTCCCGGGCTCCGCCCGCGCCACTGCGGTTCCTACCTCCTTTCCCAAGCGTCGGCCCGGTCGCGCATTCGTGACGTCCCCGAGAAGCTCGCGCGCCGAGCTCCCGCAGGCGCGCATTGATTACGTCTAGGCGTCGTCGCCATGTTGGTAAAGAGAATGCGGCCCCGGACTCCAAACCAAACCAGGTCATCGGCCATTTCTATTTCTTTTCAGGAGGTAGATATTTTATAAGCTCTCATTCCCTGTGCTCACTTCGTATTTTTGACAACTCGGAGTTGACGATAAAAACCACATCTAGAAAATTGCCTTTACCAAGATGGCCGCTGCCCGGGTGAAATATGGCGCCCTCGACTTCCACTTGGTCTGGGGACGTCATCGAAGAGGTGCCCGGCCGCCAGGGCGCGCCAGAGCCCGCCTGGTTTGTAGAGTGGCTTCGCCCGGAGGCTGTACGGGGTTTCTCCGAGTCCACATTGTCAGCCTCACACCCGATAAACTGGGCGTGGGGGCATGAGAATGGGGCAGAGAAATGAACACACCCCGCGCCGTCCAGGTGGGGAAACCGAAGTTCAGAGAGTCAAGGAATTGATTTGGCCAAAATGTGACCATAAGGAGCTCAAATTCCTCACCAGTCATGTCTCCTGGATTGCTACATCCCCACCCCCTCCAGTCACACATCTTGTTTTTTAATTTTAGTCAACAATTAGGTTGGCAGTCTGGGTTCGGGCAATTTGTCCTAGGCACCTATACTTTAGATTTTTCTCCATTTACTAAGCCTCAGTGTCCTCATCTGTAAAAATGGTAGTTCTGAGGATGGTTGCACTGGGCCTGGCTGTGGGGAGAGAAGTAGCGTATAGCTTTGGGATGGTTCAGGCATGAATGGGTTGACTGCAAAGTCCATTCTCTTGAGTGGCAGCTCCAGTGACACTGCTGGGATCCAAGTCAGACGTGTATACCTCCCTGACCTAGAGCCTCCCGTGGGTTCCCACTGCCCTGCAAGGCACCTTCCACCGCCCCATCTCCCCTCCCTCCTTTTCCCCATCCTCCTTCAGCTCCAGCCATACTAGCTTCTTTCTTCCAAGTTGCCAGGCACAGTCCTGCCTCAAGGGGTTCGCCCATGCTGAACTCTGTCCCCAGCTTTTCCCATGGTCAGCTCCTTCACATCCTTCAGGCTTCAGCCCAAATATCCTTTCCTGAGGAAGTCCTCTCTGATCTCTCCCAAGTGGCTGGTGCTCCATCACAAGACCTTTTTTATTTCCCTCATGACATCAACTTGCTTTATCCATCTATTGACCTGTTTTGTGTTCTGTCTCCCATGGCTGTGATGTCTAGAGGATGGAGCCTGTGCACCTGGAAGGGTGTTTGTCACCCGGAAGAGGGGCTCCACATTAACATGTATTGCTCAATATGGGGGTGTGTTTGGAGGTGTCAAAGGCAACATGCAACATCTAGTTAACCTTCCACTGTTAAACAGCCAGGTGTAAAAATAATAAAATTAAAATTTAGAAAAGGGCCAGGCTTGTGACACCTTCCCGGGGGCAGGGAGCCTCTTACTTCATATTGACATAACTCAGGAGTGCACGTCAAGTGAATTGTTCCAGAACAAGCTATGTCTGCAAGGTGACTTCTGCTACCTCCAGGCACATACGCTGCAGGGAGAGGCTGCAAGTCCTGAGGACTCTCGGTTTCTATTGTTTTGACATCTTAGAACCTCTTAGATGCTCTAATTTTCAAATAAATATCGAGGGTCTACTTTGGGCCTGTGCTGGGAACACAGTGGTGAATGAGACAGACATGGTTGGTCCTTGGTCTTCTGGGACTCACAATCAGGAAGCCACATAAAAAATTATGACCCTAACTAGGGCCAGAAAATATGCCCCGAGCCTGAGAATGGATTATGGATGTTGACGGGCTGGGTGATCAAACAGGCCTTCTCTGAGAAGGTGACATTTAAGTAGAGTTGGAAGAAGAATGGGAGGGAAGTGCATTCTAGGCAGAGGGAACAGCATGCTCAGAAACTGGGTGGTGAGTGTAAAGTGAGAAGAAAGCAGGTCCTGACTATGGTCAGCTGGGAGTTGGTCCAGTGTCCACAGCTGAGCTGTGGTATTCTCCTATTGAACATAATTTCACAGAACCTCCTATCAGACAAGGCCAGGATGGAGTGAGACAAAAGACCCCTCCATTTTATCTGACCACAGACAAAAACGAGGGCATTGCCCACATCACGAACATGGCCAGACTTCCCTGTCTGCCTGCTGACTGATATGAGGGACAGCCTTTCTCCCCTCCACTTGTAAATACAGCGTCGGCCCCATTGGGTTCCTCCAGCCTCACTCCTAGTTCAAAATGTTCAAATGCGTAGAGAATTGCCCTGCTCTTTGCACCCAGCCCAAAGCAAACACCACTTCCTTGAGCCCTCCTTAAGTCATTTAATGTAAGTCCTAGTTTTATAACAAGCCTCTCCTAACACTGTCTTCTGGAGATTCTCCATGGAGCCCCATTGCAAGAGTCAATAGACCCAATTTTGTCTGACCACAGCTAGGTTCCTGGTGGTGTTTAGCTGGAGGGCGTCAACAGGCACGGAGGTCCTGCCTTGATTCCATGAAGACCCTTATGTCATGAACCAGGACTCTGCAAGGGCCCTTGGGGAATATCCTTCCTTGCTTTTTCCAGCTTCTGGGGGCCCCAGACGTTCCTCACCTTGTGGCTGCATTCCCCCTAATCTCTACCTACTTTTTGTGTCTACTTTCTCTTCTGTCTCTTACAAAGATACTTGACACTGGAAGTAGGGCACGCCTGAAATCCAGGATAAGCTCATCTTAATTGCATCTGCAAAAACCCTATTTCCAAATAAGGTCATTGTCACAGGTTCCAGGGCCCAGGAGACAGACATAATTTTGGGGGACCACTATTTGCCTCACTCCAAGTCCTTGAGTGTTGTGTGTCCTTAAGAGGATGTCTGTAGATAGAGGACAGGCCTGACTCGATAAGTAACCCTTGAGTCAATGCTGGTGTGGAGGTGTTCCAAAGATCTCAGCCTAGCATCCTTTGGACAACTTTGCACCGGTTTGGGATCTTAAAAGGAAAAAAGAAAAGAGAGAAGAGAAACCCTTATAAGGGCATGTTCTCTAATCCTCTTTCTCTCTCTGTCTCTCAGAAATGCTTTTTTTAGCTCCATCTGCCTGGAGCCAGGGGTGCACCTGGCCCCTGGTGGCTATCGACTAGCCTGTAGCAAAGTCCTGGAGACCCAGATTTGCACAGACACCATCCCAATGGTCATTGCCATTCTCACGGAACCTTGATCAAACTGTATGCTTCTTCTGAACCAGATGCCTGCATCTTTCGTGTTTCTGTCAGGTTAACTTATACACAGCCTCTCCCTGCTGGTATTGTCCCAGTAGGGACAATTTGGAATGCAGTCTGGAATTGCAGTGGCCACTGTGGGGCCTTTCATTGGACAGGGGTCTTAGAAAAAAAGGAAAAAAAGTTGTCACAAGGAGGTCACCTGGCGTGCCCTGCTACATAGAGACCATTTCACCTAACATAAGAGACACCCTCCATTTGTTTCAGCCTTTGGGGGTGTCTGTAATAAGTGCTTCCTGCAATCTTGTGGCTTGATGAGGTTGTAAAGGGCCTAAGTTAATGTTAAAAGACAGCGTGATGACTCTCTCCGTTTTGTGTGGGTATGTGTACGTCCAATGGGTTTTCCTGCACCAAAACTTCTCCCCTCTCCTTGTAAAAGAATCCTAATGATCCTTTGATCATGGGATGTCATGTCTAAAGCCCACTCCACTTTTTTTCTGTCCCTTACCCTTTTCACCTCACCTAGAAATCTTTAAAGATGACTTAAAGGAAAAAGCATTGTCTTATTGTGCATGTCCTTGGAGTGTTATTCTAGCTAATGGGACAAAAATATCTAAACATGGGACACAAAAACCTGTACATGCATATTTATAACGACACTGTCCACAGTCATCAAAAAGTGGAAGCAACCCGAATGCCCATCACTGGATGAGTGGATAAATGAGATGTGGTCCAACCACACAGTGGAATATTACTCGGCCATAAAAAGGAATGAAGCCCTGACACACGCTACAATGTGAATGAGCCTCAAAACCATGATGTTGAGTGAAAGAAGCCAGACAAAAAAGGCCATATAGTATTTTTTTTCCATTTATATGGAATTGTCCAGAACAGGCACATCCATAGAGACAAAAAGCAGATCGGTGGGTGCCAGGGGTTGGGGAGGGGAGACGGCGGGGAGTGATTGCTCATGGGGATGGGATCTCCTTCTGGAGTGATGGGAATGTTCTGGAACTAGACAGATTACACATTGTGAATATACTAAATTGCGCTGAATTGTTCACTGTATATGAACAAATTGTATGGTATGCAAATTATATCTCAGTAAAGCTGTTACATATAAAAACATCTAAAAAAGATAAAAGCATTCATTTGTGCATCTTTTGCTTTTAAAAATTTGAACTTGGGGAAGTGCATTTAAATAATTGCCTTGTTGCAAGATAAAAGAGCTTTTAGAATAATTTAAAGAGCTTTAAATTTTCATTTCCCAAATAAAATTGCCAGCACAGTATTTCAGTTTGTACAAGAGGAAGGTTAAGTTTTTCATTATGTAAGCGTCCTAAATTTCCACTATTGTTTCTATGAGTTAAGTAAGTCATTGATATTTCCATAACTTATTTTAAAACTATGAGTGTGGAATTATATTCAACAAAGTGAAAAGGAAATAGATTTCTTTTTATGTTTATTTTGTTTTTAATTGTGGTTACAAGCATATAACAGTCAATTGACCACCTTAAACATTTTTAAGTGTACAGTAGAACAGATTTCTTTTAGAAAGGTTGAATTTGATGGTATTTGAGTCAATGCTGGTGCCACAAATTACAAGGACTTTGTGTGTTTGCTGAAAATGTAATTTCCAGACCTATAAGAAAATGTTAGGTAACTGAGTTAATTAATGAATAATGTTTGGATGCCTGGACAATTTCTTTGGTAGGCAGAATGCCCTCCTGCCCAAGATGTCCTCACCCTGGATCCTGGATCCTAATAGCTTATGGTCTATGACAAAAGGGATTTTGCAGATAAAATTAAGATTATGGACTTTATTAAATAGAGGGATGATCCTGGATGTTCATGGTGGGCCCCGTCTAATCACACAAGCCTTTAAATGCAGACAGCTGTCTCCAGCTGCAGGCAGAAGAGAAAAGCAAAGTGAGGACCCCCACATTGCCGGGTGTGAAGATGGAGGGGGCTGGAGACCCCCCCTCCCACCACGCAACTAGATGCTTCCAGCAACCAGAATGATCCAGAAAGCACCTTCTTCCTCACAGCCTCCAGTAAGGGAGGTAGCCAGGCCACACCTTGACTTTGGCCTCATGAGACCCTGAGCAAGGAACCTGGTTGAACCATGCTGTGCCCAGATCCTCGACCCACAGAAACTGAGATAAGAAATGGGTGTTGTTTTCAGCCTCTAAGTTTGTGGTCATTTGCCATGGTAGCAACTGAAAAGGAATTCAGTTTCTAAGTAAGAAAGCGATATGAAATGCTGGTCATTAAACATAATTGTAATCTGCTCTTATCTTTTGCAATGTCTTTCATTAACAGGATATGCAAATGCCATTACATGTATGTAAAATGTATGTGTCTATGTATATGTAAAATTTATTTTGCCGCCTCAAATTTATTAAAATTAATGTTCATGAGGAAAACAGCTAAACAGTTCTTATTTTTATGACCTCTACTTTTCTCTGAAGACAGTAAAAAAAAAAGAAGAAAAATTGGTTACTGGGTTAAAGATGATAATTTAGATAAATGGTTGGATATATAACAATTGTACAATATATATAATATAACAATTTCAGGCAAATAAGAGTGTATTTTATTAAATAAAATTATTACAGTATAATGATTAGTTATATTAATATATTACTTTATTATAAATAAAAAATTTAATTTTATTATATTCATTATTTTTATATGCAAGATAATGGGTATGATTGTGTTTGTTTACTATGAAAGTTATTAAGTTTCTCAAGATGGCAGATTCTATGTGATACACATAGTTTTATTCCATGCAATGATAAATTAATTTCTATCTTTATATTTAAATATTTAAAGCTACCATTAGAAGTATTACATTTATTATGTATTTGAATATTCACATACCCGTGTGCCTAAATACACACATGTAAAGATCTATTAAATCCTTCACTGCAAATTGTTACATGAATAATGTACACAGTGAGTAAAATTAGAATTTGGGTCTTTTTTTTCCCCTCTAAAATGGCTGCTACTTCATGCAGGCATTGCTTTTTTTGTCCTCCAAGTATTGTTAACTCTTACGCTTTTTGACATATTCCCAAATTGTTTTTTGAAGCATCCTTACTTTTGAAAAACATTCAGTTCCTAATAACCAGGGTTGTTTATTGCGGTGCAACTGCTTCTTTTCTTTATGACTTAAATAATTTCTCTGACAACCCATCGTAATTCGACTTTTCCCAACTGCCAGCTCCAAATTCAGAAGAACACAACCCTGAAGATGTCTTTTGTGCCTTAACTCCCACTGGGTGTCCTGAAATTGCCATTAGGTAACGCCATTGATTCGTTCACCTCTAAAAGCAAGGACAAATAGGAATGATCGGGTTCGTCTCAAATGCTCCAACTTTTCATGAATTCAAAACGATTATGAGAACTTTTTCTCTTACCAAATTTAGGATTAAAAGACAAAAAACAATGACACGTCAAATGAAGAGCCCCTATTTCCAGGTTGGTTGTCTTTAAGTAAAACATGCTCATAGCAATACCTTTCAATAACTGTATACTTTTTAAGTTAAAGGAAACACGGTTTTCCTGAAGTACAAAGACTGGTACAAAAAGCAGTTGCACAATATGTTTCCTAGATTCCAGATCCACAACTTCTTTTCTGGTTGTTCAGTGAAATGGCTGGAGAAGCACCAGAGTCATTGGCTCAGTAACACAGGAATCATCCAGCAGCACTGTTTATATCCATCTTTCATCAGGTGTAGAAGCCAAGAGCTGTTGCCCTGAGTAGGAGCTAGTGCAGCGATGAGAGAGCTTGTGGGAGCTTCCAGGATTGAGTTCTGGGGTCTCCAAATTCTTGGACCCCAGGCTCACAGACCCCACACTTCTCAGCTCTGAGGGCATATTCCTGCTTCTCCTTACAGATGTTATTCTCCATCCTTACAGCACACTAAACCCAGCCATCCTCCTCTCTGCAGAGGAAAGCCCACAATTGCCTCCCTCTGTCAAAGAATTATCCGGACTCGGGAAGCCCTCCACAGTTGCACCATCCAGGAGAAATTAATACAAGGCAAGCCACAGGTGCAATTTGAAACTTCCTAGGATCCTCCTTTAAAAATAAAAACAGTAGTCAATAACAATCTCTGTCAGTGTTGACAAATCATAACTACACGTGTTGGGGTGAGCATTTAATGATGTCGATAACTGTTGAATCACTGTAATGTATACTTGAAATCAATATAATATTGTATATCAACTACACTTTTTATTGTATGTCAATAAAAAAAGTAAAAACAGGTGGCATGCATTTCATAATACAATAGATGCAGAATATTATCACGTTAACAACTAAGAGACTTCTAAAATGAAACTTAGTAAAGATATCAGAACACTCCCACCCCCCCAGCCATCTTCCAGGTTTAAACTGTCGCCAAATAAGATCAAATGCCTTTGGATCCCAAGTTATCTCACTGTGAGTGTTAACCTTAAAAATAAAATTGTCAGTTATTTTAGCAAAATGGGTTTATCCAGGAATAGTGGAGAATCGCAGTTCAGGACATGCTAGCTGCAGCAAAAGCCATAAGCAAGTCCAACGAGCAGAGGAGAGAAACATTACTTTGTGGAAGAAAGAGGACGTTGGAAATGGTTGTTTTGAACAAAAGCCCACTGGAGAAAAGCAAGCATTTACGGTGATGACCATTTCTCATTGGCTGAGCTGCAGGGGTAGCCAGTTTCCTGTAGGAAATGCAATGTCCATGTTTTCCTGTTGGGGTCTTTGGTTGATTCTTTCCTGCTGAGGATTCTTCCTTTGGAGGAGCTCATTGACATGTCTTCCTGTAACTGATGAGTGGTACTGGGCTCTCCCTTCTAGCTTCCCTGCTCCATTTCAGCCAGATTTCCCCTTAGTAATTTTCACAACACCCTCTATCACCTGGCTAAAAGTTTTCTAAATATGCCCTTCCTTATCTTCACCCTGCATTAGTGACCTCCTCCAGTTTTCTTACCACACTTAAGAAAGAATAAAACTCTTGCATATTTTTCACAGATCACAGCTACTGTTCTGGAAAACAGGTGATTGCTGCATCTTCATCCCCACCTGATCCTATTGACAAAAACATAATAGCTTTCCTTTAAACAATTCAGAAGGTAGATGTGGATGGTTGAATATTGTTCCCCAAAACCATTTGCTGAAGTCCTAACCTCTGGCACTGTCAATGGGACCTTACTTGGAAATAAGGTCTTTGCAGATACAATTAAGTTATGACGAGGTCATCCTTGATTAAAGTGGACCCTAATGCGAACCCAAATAAATATTGGGATTATTCTCACTATAATCATCAATGTGTTCCCCTTAGAGACGCCCTGCCTCTTTTGCAGGAACTGTTTAATTCCTCGTGGAAAATCTCTGTCCTGAAGAGACCAATGTTTGGCTCATGTCTGCTGTGGTAAGCAATTCTTGTGTTCCCATTTTAGTCTATGACTTCCCATGTGACTGCTTCTTATAAAGACATAGCGTCTGCTCTGCAAATCCCACAAACTTGTTTAAATTTATTTGCCAGTGTTGATTTCTCATAACCAGCCAGTGGGGAGTGTTATAGCAAACACTTCAAGCTGTTCAATATAATACTGTAGGTTGATTAGAACAATCTGTGACCAGGAAAAAAAAGGAAAACCTATCTGGATTTCTAAAACAGTCCCCTAGCTGGATTGGGGGCATGTTTTTTTGCCTAGATTTGGTCATATAGGCTCTCGGCTCTGGGGCCTGTGAGGGGAAGCCTTCAAGATGGTCCCAGGTGATTTCCTCCCCAACCCCTGCTAGTCACAACGTGGTGTAATCCTTCCCCCTTGAACATGGGCTGGACTTATTGACTTACTTTTGATGAATATCACCCACAGAATGATGAGATATTACTCCCAAGATTACATTTACATATAATTCTATAGTTTCTATGCCCCAACTTCCTAGCTTCCTTTGTAGGTTGGGGTGGCCATGCCTGGAAGCATGCTGTGGGGATTTCTAAGAAAGCTTTCTCTGTCCTGAGGAATATTAAAGGGAGATGCAGTGGCTTCCTCCCTCCCCATGCTTTCTGCCTTGTATGTGTGGATATGGTGCCTGGAGGTGCAGCAGCCATTTTGCAACCAGAAGGCAACAAGCACAGGGATAAAGAGAACACATTAAAGAAGGTAGAGCCAAAAAGAAAAAGTCTGTGGCATCACTGAGCATGTGAAGGGATGCCCGTAACTGTCTAGCTCTGGATTTCTTGTTACGTAAGAAAAAGCCCACAAGTGTTTAAGCTCCCCCCAAAAAAGTGACTTTTGTCTTGGGTGTTTGTCTGTATTGGATTGTTTGTGCTGTGGAAGTTAGATGTTTTGTCGCAGGCAGTGTGGTGAGTGATCATGGTAGAGGATACTTTAGTCCCCATCAAGTGAGCTGACCACAGCCCCAGCCAACACCTTGACCGTCACCTCATGAGACCTCAAGTCACAAGTACCCAGCTGAGCCACTTCAGATTCTTGACACAGAAACAGTGACATAAATGCTTATTGTGTGAACGTGAACAAAGGAAATCTCATTGAAAATGGACTTGAGAGGCCGGCAGAGGGACTCTCATGACCAACAACTCTTCATTAATTGCAGACCCATAGTAAGAGCCTATACTTTCCTACCCCAGCAAAAAGAAAGTTTTCTCCTTGCCCAGTAACAGCCCAGCCAACTAGAGACTGTCACAACTCAGCCAATGAGAAGCCATGATACTTGAAGTCTCAGTTTCCTCCAATGGACTCTTTGCTTATAACAGCCCCTCTCAAATCTCCCCTTCTCTCTATAAAAGCGCTTTGGTCTCATTTGGTCTCTGAACTTGCCTATGGCTTTGCTATACCTTGCATGTCTCAAATTGCAGTTTCCGCTATTCCTCCCAAAAAACATTTTTGCTGGTAAAATAACTGACAGTTTTATTTTTAAGGTTAATAGTTGTTTTCAGCTGCAAAGTTTTGGGGTTACTTGTTATGCAGTAGTAGATAGCTAATATAAGACTATTATAAGAACTAATAAATAATTTGTTTTTGGTGTTTTGGGGAGTTGCTATGGTGCAATTGATCAGTGCAGCCTGGCTAAAGTCTTAAATTCTACTTCAGAGAGCCAACTGTCTCATCAGGTGATCCAAACACTACAATCAAAAGAGCAGAAGGGGTTAACAATGTTTTATGGCAAGCTCCTGATCGGCAAGCTCCTGGCAGTAGTGAAAGGCTGGATATCACAGATTAATGCACTGCAGCTTGACTTCATTCATCCTTGGCCAAAAGGAAGGGCTGAGGAAAAACACAGCCCATGACTTCTCCCAGCTGGGAGTTGATCTGGCTCCTACCAGCTTGGGTATTCCATGGTGTCATGGAACCTCAAGCAAGACAACCTCTGTGAGCCCTGAAATCTGCTTGCCCCCATCTGAAGTCTAGTTTAGTTGTGCTGTGCCGACATCAATTTCCTGGTTTTGATAAAGTACTAAAGTTACCTAAGATGTATCACTGGGGGTAGCTGGGTGATGGGTGCATGGGACCTCTCTGTACTAGTTTTGCAATTTCTTGTGAGTCTCTAACCATTTCAAAACAGGAAAAGAAGACCCCTTCATAATCACGTCTGAGCACAGACAAAAACAAGAACACCATGCCAGCCACAAAAATGACCAAATGTCCCCACTCCTGGCTGCCAGGAGCAGCTGTCACTTCTCACAGTTACAGTGTAGCCTTGCCCCATTCCTCTGTCTCCTAGATAAAGATGCCCAAATAGAGAATCATTCCTCCCTCCCTGCTTGTGGTCAGTCCAGAGGAAAACTGAACTTCCTTGAACCTAAATATAAAAACAAGTCCCTGTTATGATTGTATTACTGTCAGTTTCTCCCTTTAGGTCTATTAATATTTGCATATATTTGGTGCTCCTGTGTTGGGTGCATATATATTGACAAAGGTTGTATCTTCTTGCTGGGCTGACTTCCTTATCATTATGTAATGCCCAAAGTAATCTGGAGAAAGAAGAACAGTGTGGAGGCATCACACTTGCTGGTTTCAAACTATATTACAAAGTTACAGTAATCAAAACAGTGTACTTGTGGCATAAAAACTGACACACAGATCAATGGAACAGAATTGAGAGCCCAGAAATAAACCCACCCATATACAAACAATTAATTTATGACAAAGGAGCCAAAAATATACAATGGAGAAAGGACAACCTCTTCAATAAATGGTGTTGGGAACACTGGACAGCCACATGCAAAAGAATGAACTAGAACACTAGCTTATGCAATACACAGAAATTAATAAAAAATGCACAGGGAAGGCAGTATAGCACAGAGAAGACAGGTAGTGATTCTATAGCATCTTATTATGCTGATGGACAGTAACTGTAATGGGGTATGTGGTGGGGACTTGATAATGGCGGGAGTCTAGTAACCACAATGTTGCTCATGTAAGTGTATATTAATGATACCAAAAGAAAAAAAGAAATTAATTAAAAATAGATTAAAGACTTTAATGTAAAACCTGGAACATCATATTCCTAGGAGAAAATCTAGGTAGCAAGCTCCTTGACATTGGTCTTAGCAATGTGTTTGTGGATCTGGTCATGAAGGCAAGGGAAACAAAAGCAAAAATAAGTAAGTGAGATTACATCAAACTAAAAAGCTTCTGCATAGTGAAGGAAATCACCATCAAAATGAAAAGGTAGAAGATATTTGCAAATCATATATCTGATAAGGGGATAATATCCAAAATATATAAGGAGCACATAAACTCAACAATAAAAAATCAAGCAATCTGATTTAAAAAGTGGGCAAAGGATCTGGATAAACATTTTTCCAAAGAAGACATACAGATGGCCAACAGGCTCATGAAAAGATGTTCAAAATCACTAATTAGGGAAATGTAAGTCAAAACCACAATGAAATATCACCCCACACTTGTTAGAATGACTATTATAAAAAAGATTAATAACAAGATTTGGGGAGGATGCAAAGAAAAGGGAACCTTTGTGCACTGTTAGATGGAATGTAAATTGATGCAGCCACTATGAAAAGCAGTATGGAGATACCTCAAAAAAATTAAGAATAGAACTACCACTAATGATCCAGCAATTACACATCTGGATATTTATCCAAAGAACATGAAAACACTAAGTTGAAAAGATATATTCATTGCAGCATTATTTACAATAGCCAAGATATGGAAACAACTTAAATGTCCATCGATAGATGAATGGATAAAGATATGGTACATATATACAATAGAATATTACTCAGCCATACAGAAGAATGAAATCTTGCCATTTGTAACGACATGGATGGATCCTGAGGATATTATGCTCAGTGAAATAAGCCAGAGAAAGACAAATACCATATGAATTTCACTCACATGTGAAATCTAGAACAAAACAAAATAAATGAACAAATAAAACAATATAAAAACAAATTCACAGTACAGAGAGCAGACTGATGGCTGCCAGAAGGCAAGGGGGTAGAGGAGTGGGCAAAATGGGTGCAGAGGGGAATGAATTGTGTGGGGATGGATGGTAACTAGGCTTTGGGTGGTGATCGCCTTGCAGTGTATATACTTGTCAGTTTATTATGCCCTGCACCTGAGACTTTTACAATGTTATATATCAAATTCACCTCAAATTAAAAAGCCAAACCCAAACAAAACACACTAACTCTCCATTCCCTTCCCTCAGCCCCTGGCTACCCCCATTTTACTTTCTGTCTCTATGTATTTGGTGACTCTAGGGACCTCACATAAATGGGGTCAGACAGTATTTGTCCTTTTGGGACTGGCTGATTCCACTAACCATAATGCCCTCCAAGTCCAACCAGGTTCTGGCATATGTCAGAATCCCTGTCCTTTTCAAGGCTGGGTAATATTCCCTTGCATGGCTGGACCACATTTCACTTGTCTGCTTGCCTGTCAGGGGCAGTTGGGTTGCTTCCACCTTTTGGTGATTGGGAATAATGCTGCTGTGAACGTGGGTGTGCAAAAATCTCTTCAATATTTGCTTTCCATTCTTGTGGGTAAATACCCCAAAATGTGTTGCTCCATTATATGGTAATTCTGTGGTTAAGTTTTTGAGGAACTGCCGTACTATTTTCCATAGTGCTGTGATTGTTCATTTATTAAATTATTTATTTGTTATTGTTTGTGGAGGTGAAATTCACATGACATCAGATTACGTGTGTAATTCGGTGACCTTTAATACATTCACCGTCTCCATCTGGTTCCAGAACATTCCCATCACCCCAAAAAGAGACCTTGTCCCCATGAGCGGTCACTCTCCGTGCACCTCCACAACTCCCAGCAGCCACTGATGAACTTTCTGTCTCTACGGATTTGCCTGGTTTGGATATTCCATATAGTTGGTATTAGCCTCTATGTGGCTTTTGTGTATGGCTTCTTTCAAGATTCATATAGGCTGTAGCCTGTGTGGATACTTAATTCCTTTTTTTGATGAAGGCTGGAGGTTCTGAATTGGTGGCCTATGCTCTGAGCAGGGCGTGTTCTCCCACTGTGGGATTCTTGGACCCAAGTCGCAGGCCTGGAGAGAAGCCCTTGGGTTCAGCCATGTGCGGCCTCACGCAGTCCTGAATATGCCTCCCTCCTGCTCCACCCCAGCTGTGGGCTCTGACCCTGGCTAAAGGGCATGGGGCCTCTGCAGGAGCCTTGTCTTGAAAACAAATGTTTGAGCAAGGGCTGAATTCAGCAAACACCCTGCACCTTTATGTGGATGGTAGAGGCCCGGGTGGGCTAAGGTGGAGCCCTGGTGTTATTGTGTGACCAGGCCTTTTGGGGACAGAAGCCTCTATTTGTTTTCTGGGTTGCCCTATGCAATCTGTGGGCCCCCTACAGCCCTTGAATACCTCAGGTTTGTTTTCACT
The DNA here is from genome assembly GCA_032199065.1 of Smutsia gigantea. Taxonomy (NCBI): domain Eukaryota; kingdom Metazoa; phylum Chordata; class Mammalia; order Pholidota; family Manidae; genus Smutsia; species Smutsia gigantea. The sequence continues at coordinate 108,558 of JAVSCE010011962.1, forward strand.
GTGTTCAGATAGTGGCCAATCTGGTGCCTCTTTCCCTACATCAAACATGGCCTCCACCAGTAACGCCAGGCTGGGGTCCCATCAGAGTCTGCAGTTGCTCTGGCAATGCCTCTGGTCAAGGGCAGTGCCTTTACAGTACCCAGAGCCTCCACTTCTTGGAAACAAAAACACCCATTGTTATGGACTGGGAAAGGGAAGCTCCGAGTGTTTGAGCTGCCCAGATTTAGCTGGTAAAATGCAAAGTCAAGATTTGAACTCTACTCTGCTTGGCTCTAAGTGCAGAGTTTTTGCCATTTCATAGAGGGTGGGGGCTAGGAGGGGAGGGAAGAAGAGGACCATGGAATTGGAGTTTGCCCCATGTTACCTGGTGGGTTTTGTTCTGAGGGCAATAGGGAGCTATGGAGGGTGTGTGAGCTGGAGAGGGAGGCTGGGTGTTATTCCTCTCCGAAGGGAGGGGGCAGAGTGGAGGACAGAGCACTGGGAGGGGTGACCGAGGGAAAGATTCAGAGTTTAAGTGACAGGAACTTGGACCAATGGGTTCTGGGGGTAGGCAAGAGTTCTACACTGTTCATATTTCTCCCAGGATTGTGTTGATGTTTTTCTTGGTTTCATCAAACATGGGAGCCATGGTGTGTGTGTGTGTGTGTGTGTGCGCGCGCGCGCGCGCGCGCGCACATGCACTGATTTTCACAACAAGCTTTCCAGAACAATCTGTCTCTTTAAACTTAATATTACATAATAAAAAGGTAACAAGATAAACCAAATTAAAAAAATCAAAAGACTTATAATTACTGCCCAGGAAACATTTCTATGATTTACTCTTGAAAGAAAAAGTAAACTTCAGAGTAATGTGAATAGTGGGATACAATATTCCTGTTTTTATAAAGGGAAAATAAAAGATAACCTTTCTTTTTTCATGATGTGGGGTCTATGCATTGCTGGGGCAACCATGGGTTTGACCTGCTCTTGAGTGGCCCATTGCTAGGTCACGATTTGGAGAAAGTAATACGGATGACTCAGAGAGGGGCAGTGATGGGCTGCCGGTTGCACAGAAATTTCATCGGGATTCTATACTGGTGGGTGAGGTGGATGTGAGGTGAGCTGCCTCCTGAAGAGCTGTTGGTTTAGGGGGATCCCAGATCCTAGCTCCACTTAGGCACTTGGCCCCAAGGAAGGCAGGATGTAGAGTGGCTTGTTTATCCTTGCTTTGTCCCCAGGTGTACCTGGAGCTGGCTGAGCCTGAAGCCAGCAACAGTCATGGACTTGCGGATGGGGCAAGTGGGGCTGAATAAATGGAAACTTCCCTGCTTCCTTCCAGGTCATGTCTTCTGCTCAGCTTGCCTTCTTGACGACTCTCCTGCTGCACCAGAATGAAAGAAATTGGGGCCTCTGTTTTGACCTCAGCTGCTGATGCCAAGATCAGCAGGGGAGACTGAGACAAGCCTGAGGCCCTGGGATGTGTGCGGGAGGGAGGGGAGAGAAAGCTGTGTGGCTGGGCACCTCTCCCAACTTAGGAGACTGTGTCAACAGGACTGGGGGATGGGGTGTAGTGGTTGAGTGCGAGCAGAAGGGGGCGATGCTCACCAGGGTGCCAGGGTGGGAGGCAGGGTTCCTTGGAAGAGAAGGAGCAGTTCTGGGAGGGGGGCCAGGGAGCTGCTGAGTTGAAGTCACCTGGTGGAGCTCATGCAGATGTTCTGAGCAGACTCTCCCCAACTTCCTGTAGGATTCAGCTCAGCTGCGGGTTGAGAAGACCCAGGAAGGGGTCAGAAGCCTGAGTGCCTGCAAAAATGCTAAATAAAATATCAGCAAATTGAGTTCAGCTGCACTTTAAAAGGCAACATGCCAGGAGCATGCAGGGTTTTATTCCAAGGGGACAAGGAAAGTTCAAGAAAGCCTCATTTATTCAATGAAGAGATAAAAGGAGGATAATACCAAATGATTATCTTACTGTGTTAGAAAAACACTGAATAACATTCAGCAGCCATTTCCAATTTATTTTTATTTATTAAGGTATTATTGATATACACTCTTATGAAGGTTTCACATGAAAAAACAATGTGGTCACTACATTTACTTATATTATCAAGTCCCCACCCATACCCCAATTCAGTCACTGTCCATCAGTGTAGTAAGATGCCACAGATTCACTATTTGCCTTCTCTGTGCTACACTGATTTCCCCGTGATCTCCCACACCATGTGTACTGAACAAAATACCCCTCAATTCCCTTCTTCCACTCTCCCCTCCCGCCCCCCCACACCCCTCCCCTTTGGTAACCACTAGTCCCTTCTTCTTGGAGTCTCTGAGTCTGCTGCTATTTTGTTCCTTCAGTTTCGCGTCGTTGTTATACTCCACAAATGAGGGAAATCATTTGGCACTTGTCTTTCTCCGCCTGGCTTATTTCACTGAGCATAATACCCCCTAGCTCCATCCATGTTGTTGCAAATGGCAGGATTTGTTTCTTTCTTATGGTTGAATAGTATTCCATTGTGTATATGTACCACATCTTCTTTATCCATTCATCTACTGATGGACACTTAGGTTGCTTCCATATCTTGGCTATTGCAAAAAGTGCTGCGATAAACATAGGGGTGCATATGTCTTTTTGAATCTGAGAAGTTGTATTCTTTGGGTAAATTCCAAGGACTGGGATTCCTCAGTCAAGTGGTATTTCTATTTTTAGTTTTTTGAGGAACCTCCATATTGCTTTCCACAATGGTTGAACTAGCTTACATTCCCACCAGCAGTGTAGGAGGGTTCCCCTTTCTCTGCATCCTTGCCAGCATTTGTTGTTCTTAGTCTTTTGGATGCCGGCCATCCTTACTGGTATGAGGTGATATCTCATTGTGGTTTTAATTTGCATTTCCCTGATGATTAGTGATGTGGAGCATCTTTTCATATGTCTGTTGGCCATCTGAATTTCTTCTTTGGAGAACTATCTCTTTGTATCCTCTGCCAATTTTTTAATTGGGTTATTTGCTTTTTGGGTGTTGAGGCGTGTAAGTTCTTTATATATTTTGGATGTTAACCCCTTGTTGGATATGTCATTTACAAATATATTCTCCCATACTGTAGGATGGCTCTTTGTTCTGTTGATGGTGTCCTTTGCCATACAGAAACTTTTTAGTTTGATGTAGTCCCATGAGTTCATTTTTGCTTTTGTTTCCCTTGCTCGAAAAGATGCGTTCAGGAAGAAGTTGCTCATGCTTATATTCAGGAGATTTCTGCCTATGTTGTCTTCTAAAAGTTTTATGGTTTCATGACTTACATTCAGGTCCTTGGTCCATTCCAAGTTTACTTTTGTGTATGGGGTTAAACAATAATCCAGTTTCATTCTCTTGCATGTAGCTGTCCAGTTTTGCCAACACCAGCCTTTGAAGAGGCTGTCATTTCCCCATTGTATGTCCATGGCTCCTTTATCATATATTAATTGACCATATATGGTTGGGTTTATATCAGGGATCTCTAGTCTGTTCCATTGGTCTATGAGTCTGTTCTTGTGCCAGTACCAAATTGTCTTGAGTACTGTGGCTTTGTAGTAGAGCTTGAAGTTGGGGAGCATAATCCCCCCCCCTGCTTTATTCTTCTTTCTCAGGATTGCTTTGGCTATTCGGGGTCTTTTCTGGTTCCATATGAATTTTAGAATGATTTCCTCTAGTTCATTGAAATGCTGTTGGTATTTTGACAGGAATTACATTGAATCTGTAGATTACTTTAGGTGGGATGGCCATTTTGACAATATTAATTCTTCCTATCTTTCTCTCATGAGTGTCTTGTAGATTTCAGAGTATAGGTCTTTCACTTCCTTGGTTAGGTTTATTCCTAGGTATTTTATTCTTTTTGCTGCAACTGTGAATGGAATTGTTTTCCTGATTTCTCTCTCTGCTAGTGCATTGTTAGTGTATAGGAATGCCACAGATTTCTGCATATTAATTTTGTATCCCGCAGCCTTGCTGAATTCAAATATTAGATCTAGTAGTTTTGGAGTGGATTCTTTAGTGTTTTTTATGTACAATATCATGTCATCTGCAAACAGGGACAGTTTAACTTCTTCCTTGCCAATCTGGATGCCTTTTATTTCTTTGTGTTGTCTGATTGCCGTGGCTAGGACCTCCAGTACTATGTTGAATAGAAGTGGGGAGAGTGGGCATCCTTGTCTTGTTCCTGATCTTAAAGGAAAAGCTTTCACCTTCTTGCTGTTAAGTATAATGTTGGCTGTGGGTTTGTCATATGTGGCCTTTATTACATTGAGAAACTTGCCCTCTATACCCATTTTGTTGAGAGTTTTTATCATGAATGGATGTTAAATTTTGTTAAATGTTTTTTCAGCATCTATGGAGATGATTATGTGGTTTTTGTCCTTCTTTTTGTTGATGTGGTGGATGATGTTGATGGATTTTCGAATATTGTACCATCTTTGCATCCCTGGAATAAATCCTACTTGATCGTGATGGATGATCTTTTTGATGTATTTTTGAATTCGGTTTGCTAATATTTTGTTGAGTATTTTTGCATCTATGTTCATCAGGGATATTGGTCTGTAGTTTTCTTTTTTTGTGGTGTCTTTGCCTGCTTTTGGTATTAGAGTGATGCTGGCCTCATAGAATTAGTTTGGAAGGATTCCCTCTTCTTCTACTCATTGGAAAACTTTAAGGAGGATGGGTATTAGGTCTTCACTAAATGTTTGATAAAATTCAGTGGTGAAGCCATCTGGTCCAGGCGTTTTGTTTTTAGGTAGGTTTTTGATTACCAGTTCAATTTTGTTGCTGGTAATTGGTCTGTTCAGATTTTCTGTTTTCTTCTGGGTCAGTCTTGGAAGGTTGTATTTTTCTAGAAAGTTGTCCATTTCTTCTAGGTTATCCAGTTTGTTAGCATATAATTTTTCATACTATTCTCTAATAATTCTTTGTATTTCTCTGGTGTCTGTAGTGATTTTTCCTTTCTCATTTCTGATTCTGTTTATGTGAGTAGACTCTCTTTTTTTCTTGATAAGTCTGGCTAGGGATTTATCTATTTTGTTTATTATGTCGAACAACCAGCTCCTGCTTTCACTGATTCTTTCTATTGTTTTATTCTTCTCGATTTTATTTATTTCTGCTCTAATCTTTATTATGTCCCTCCTTCTACTGACTTTGGGCCTCATTTGTTCTTTTTTTTCTAGTTTCATTAATTGTGAGTTTAGACTGCTCATATAGGATTGGTCTTCTTTCCTGAGGTCGGCCTGTATTGCAATATACTTTCCTCTTAACACGGCCTTTGCTGCATCCCACAGATTTTGTGGTTTTTGAATTATTGTTGTCACTTATCTCCATATATTGCTTGATCTCTGTTGTTATTTGGTCATTAATCCATTGGTTATTTAGGAGCATGTTGTGAACCCTCCATGTGTTCGTGGGATTTTTCATTTTCTTTGCATAATTTATTTCTAGTTTCATACCTTTGTGGTCTGAGAAACTGGTTGGTACAATTTCAATCTTTTTAAATTTACTGAGGCTATTTTTGTGGCCTGGTATATGATCTATTCTTGAAAATGTTCCATGTGCACTTGAGAAGAATGTGTATTCTGCTGCTTTTGGGTGGAGAGTTCTGTAGATGTCTGTTAGGTCCATCTGTTCTATTGTGTTGTTCAGTGCCTCTGTCTCCTTACTTATTTTCTGTCTGGTTGATCTGTACTTCAGAGTGAGTGGAGTGTTGAAGTCTCCTAGAATGGATGCATTGAATTCTATTTCTCCATTTAATTCTGTTAGTATTTGTTTCACATATGTATGTGCTCCTGTGTTGGGCACATAGATATTTATAATGGTTATATCTTCTTATTGGATTGATCCTTTTATCATTATGGAATGTCCTTCTTTGTCTCTTGTGACTTTCTTTGTTTTGACGTCTATTTTGTCTAACACAAGTACTGCAATTCCTGCTTTTTTCTCCCTATTAGTTGCATGAAATATATTTTTCCATCCCTTCACTTTTAGTCTGTGTATGTCTTTGGGTTTGAAGTGAGTCTCTTGTAGGCAGCATATAGATGAGTCTTGTTTTTTATCCATTCAGTGACTCTATGTCTTTTGATTGGTGCATTCAGACCATTTACATTTAGGGTGACTATCGATAGGTATGTACTTATTCCCATTGCAGGCTTTAAATTCACGGTTACCAAAAGTTCAAGGTTAACTCCCTTACTATTTAAGAGTCTAACTTAACTCACTCAATATGCTATTACCAACAAAATCTAAGCGTTTTTTTTCTTCCTCCTTTTTATTCCTCATCCATTCTTTATATATTAGGTATCATATTCTGTACTCTTTGTCTATCCCTTGATTGACTTTGGAGATAGTTATTTTAATTTTTGCATTTGCTTAGTAATTAGCTGTTCTACCTTCTTTGCTGTGGTTTTATTATCTCTGGTGACAGCTATTAAACCATAGGAACACTTCCATCTATAGCACTCCCTCCAAAATACACTGTAGAGATGGTTTGTGGGAGGTAAATTCTCTCAGCTTTTGCTTATCTGGAAATTGTTTAATCCCTCCTTCAAATTTAAATGATAATCTTGCCAGATAAAGTATTCTTGGTTGAAGGCCCTTCTGCTTCATTGCATTAAATACATCCTGCCACTCCCTTCTGGCCTGTAAGGTTTCTGCTGAGAAGTCTGATGATAGCCTGATGGGCTTTCCTTTGTATGTGATCTTATTTCTCTCTCTGGCTGCTTTTAATAGTCTGTCATTATCAGTGATCTTTCCCATTTTAATTACTACATGTCTTGGTGTTGTCTTCCTTGGGTCCCTTGTGTTGGGAGATCTGTGCATCTCCATGGCCTGAGAGACTATGTCCTTCCCCAGATTGGGGAATTTTTCAGCAATTACCTCCTCAAAGCCACTTTCTATCCCTTTTTTCTCTCTTCTTCTTCTTCTGGTACACCTTTAATGCCAATATTGCTCCGTTTGGATTGGTCACACAGTTCTCTCAATATTCTTTCATTCTTAGAGATCCTTTTTTCTCTCTGTGCCTCAGCTTCTTTGTTTTCCTCTTCTCTAGTTTCTATTTCATTTATTGTCCCCTCCACCGTATCCAATCTGCTTTTAATACCAACCATTGTGCTCTTCAATGATTGGATTTCTGCCCGTAATTCATTACTGAATTCTTGAATATCTTTCTGTACCTCCATGAGCATGTTAATGATTTTTATTTTGAACTCCCTTTCAGGAAGAGTCATGAGGTCGACGTCATTTAAGTCTTTCTCAGGAGTGGTATTAATTTTATTCTGAACCAGATTCCTATGGTGTTTCATATTTGTATATGGCGCCCTCTAGTGCCCAGAAGCTCTACTCCCTGGAGCTGCTCAGCCCCTGAAGCAATGTCGGGGGTCGCAGGGGAGTGGTATTGGTGCCTGGGGGGAGGAAAGAGCTGCTTCCTGCTACCTGGCTGCTATGCCTGTCTCCACTGCCTGAACCAGTGGGCTGAGCACACAGGTATAAGCCTCTATGCTTTGCGTTTGTAGTTGCTGTAGACAGATCTTCCCTCTAGGTGGGCTAACGCCAGGGTAGGGTTTGCTGGTTTGTGAGCCAGGTAGGGCTGGCCAGAAGAAAGGCGCAGTAGGCTGCATATCATGGAGAGGGTCCTTGGAGCTGTGTAGCCAGCCAGGGAGCTGGAGCACCTGAAGATCCTCTAAGGAGGAAGATTTCTTTTTCCTACTTAAATATGAGAGTCTATATGGCAAAGCTCCCAACCTGATGGGCAGAGTGCACCTGGACAATTTTGTCTACCTGTCCTCTCTCCTGAGCAGTAAGCTCTGTGCAATCCTTGCCCCTTTAGCAGCCCTCTTGCTAAGGGCTTCTTTGTTAGGAAGTCTGTCAGACTGCCCACCTTTCTTTTGTCCCAGAGCAGCCAGATACGGATCCCTGCTTTCCACATGCAGCTGGAATCTCAGTCTCTCCAGGAATTTTGCCTGTCTTAGCTTTCCAACCCCGTAATCACGGGAGTATCATGCAAGCATGAATCATGCAAGTATCATGAATTGTAGGTTTGTGCTCCCAGAGCAGATCTCCGGAGTTAGGTATTAAGCAGTCCCAGGCCTCCACTCCTTCCCTGCTCAGTTTCTCTTCCTCCCGCCAGTGAGCTGGGGTGGGGGTAGGGCTTAGGTCCTGCCAGGCCACAGCTTTGATGTTACCCTGTTCTGTGAGGTCTGTTCTTTTCTCCAGGTGTATGCAGTCTGGCACAACCTCTTTCCTGTTGCTCTTTCAGAATTAGTTGTATTAATTATATTTTCATATTATATGTGGTTTTAGGAGGAAGCCTGTGTCTCACCTCTCACGCCGCCATGTTTAATCTCCAATTTATTTTTAAGTTCTTACTAAATGGAGAATATGAAGAAATTAGATGAAAGATCATGATTAGAAAGGAACCATTCGAATTGTGTTGGACTGTGAAACAGGAGATGTAGTATATTCCAGGATGAGGCATGGATGTCCGCAATCGTGGCTCATATTAAATGCTAATGCAGAGGTGCTGGCCAGCGCAATAAGATACAAAAAAGAATTGATCCCAGATGATAATATCATTGATAAAAAGTTACAAAGAATTAGAAAACAAACAAAACCGAACAGATGAAAGTGTTAAAGGCAAGACCAATATAGGTGGAACACAGAGTATTTTTAGGGCAGTAAAATGATTCTGCATGATACTGTAATGGTGGAGACATGGCAGTGCATTTGTCGAAACCCGTAGAATGCACAATGGAAAGAGTGAACCCTAATGTAAGCTGAAGACCTCAGTTAATAACAATGTATTAGTATTCACTCATGAATTGTAGCACATATACTGCACTAACGAAAGTTGTTAATAATAGAGGAAACAGGGTGGTGGGGGGAAAGGGGTTCTATGGGAGCTCTCTGAACTTCCTGATCTAAAATATAAAGTCTATCATAAAAAAAACCATAAAATAGTTACAACAAATTGCTTGCTGTTCAATAAACATCACCGAGCCACTGCTGAATAAACATCAACACTTCTGATATAAGTATACAGTTGGCACACAGTATATGCTCAATAAATGTCAACCATTTCAAAATATTCTTCTCTTCTGATTATAAAAAATGAGTCACTTTAAATATAAAATATATACTATAGAAAAGGAAACCCTGCATATAACATCTTGACCCTTTTTGCTATAGAATAGTGGTGCTCAATCAGGGATGATGCTTCCCCTTGTCATGGAGACACTGGCAATGTCTGGAGACATGTTTAGTTGTCATGACTCAGTGGTGGGACAGGGTGCTATTGGCATCTAGTGGGTGGAGTCCAAAGAGGCTGCTCCAACACCCTATGATCCACAGGTCAGCCTCAAATTTCAACATTGCCAAGGCTCACTAATTCTGGCACTCATTCTTTTTTCCCATAGTCCAAGTGAGTTCTGACTATAAGTATCACTGGGCCTCTTGCCTTTTTCACCCTAGGACCTGTAGTCCTGGGCAGCAGGACTTTTTCTCACCAGCCTGGTTTTCTGTCCCTTGAAAGAACCATGTCCTGTATTCCAGGCTTTTGAAAAGGAACACCTGGATTGTTTTTTTGTTTTTGTTTTTGTTTTTAAACCCCACTTGTTCCCCATGCATGCTGGCCAAGTTCCTTGGGCCAGGGCCAGGCAGCGCTATTTGAAGACCCTGGTTTATACTGATGCTGAAAGGTCTTACTATAAAGCTACAGTAATCAAGACAGGGTGGTACTGGTATAGGCATAGACCAGTGGTTCTCACCCAGGGGCAGTTTTGCACCCAGGGGTAAATTGGGCAATGTCTGGAAACACTTTTGGTTGTTACAACTGGAGGGGAGGTGCAACTAGCATCAACTAGCATCTGGTGAGTTGAGGCCAGGGATCCTGCATCATCTTACAATGCAGGGACAGTCCCTACCACAAAAAATGACCCAGCCCCAAATGCCAATAGTACCAACATGAGAAACCCTGGGATGAGAAATAGACCAGTGGACCAAAATAGTCTGCACATAACGTCATACCTGTATTGGGCACTTGATTTTTGGCAAAGATGCCAAAATGATTTACTTAGGATTGGAAAGAATAAAACATTTCATACAAAGAGTTAAACTCTGAAGACAATATAGCTTCTAGAATAAGACAGGAGAATGTCTTAGTCATCTTAGGTTAAACAAAGTTTTCTTAGATTGAACACACAAAAAAACCTTAACCTTAAGAGAAAAAAAATTGCATTACCCTGATACCAAAATCAGACAGAAACATTACAGGAAAAGAAAACTGAAGACCAATATCCCTTATGAACATTGATGCAAGAATCCCCAACAAAATACTAGCACACTGATTTCAATAGCATATTAAAAAAATAAACACCATGCCCAAGTGGGATTTATTCCTGGAATGCAAGGATGGTTTGACATACAAAAAATGTCAACACAATATACCATATACCACATTAACAGAATGAAAGGGAAAAACACATTATTATCTCAATTTATGCAGGAAAAAAGTATTTGACAAAATCCAATATCCTTTCATGATAAAAACATTCAACAAGCTAGGAATAGAAGGAAAATATCTTGATATAATAAAGACCATATATGAACAACCCACAGCTCACATCACACTCAATGGTGAAAGACTGAAAACTTTTACTCTAAGATATGGAATAAGACAAAGCTGCCTCTTTTTGTTACTTCTATCAACATGGTATTAGAAGTTCCAGTCAAAGAAATAAAAGGCATCTAAATTGGAAAGGAAGGAATAAAATTATCTCTGTTGGCAGACGGCATAATCTTATATGCAGAAAACCTTGAATATTCTATTTAAAAAGCTGTTAGAGCTAACATACCAACTTAGCAAAGTTGCAGGATAGAACTTGGCAGGATACAAATCAACATACTAAAATCAGTTTCATTTCTATATGGCATAATGAAAAATTTGAAAAGGAATTCAAGAAAACACTTCCATTTATAATAACATTAAAAAAAAACCCCAAATACTTAGGAATAAACTTAGCCAAGGAGGCAAAAAACTTGTACTCTAAAAACTACAAAATGTTACTGAAAGAAAATAAAGAAGACAAAATAAGTAGAAAGACATCCCACATTCATGCATTGGAAACAACACTGTTAAGATGTCAACACTACCCAAAGCAATCTATAAAGTCAGTGCAATCCCTGTCAAATCCTAATGGTGTTTTTTGCAGAAATAGAAAAACCATCATTAAACTCACATGGACTCTCAAGGGACCCCAAAGAGCCAAAACTCATAATAAACATTGTAATATTGTGATTTATAAGATATATGTTACGTATTTCTCATATGTTGTTGGTTTTCATCCACAGTTCCTGGCTCATAGCTCCCAAACCCTTGGAGCATAAAAACAACATGAGCATATTTTGTCATAATATTTGGTCTCTTTGTTACTGGCAGACACTAGAAAAGGGTCCTCAGTGTCTGTTTTCGCATATTAAAAGAATTTAACACCGAGATTTAGGAGTATGCAAGCAGGCAGTGCACTTTATTAGAGAAGTAAGGAAACAGAAACCCCTTGAGAGACCAAGGTGGGCTGCCTAAGAGAGAGTCAGCCCTAAGAACAGGATAGCTCCTGTTATGTGGAGCAAAAATATTTATTTATTAGTTATCAGATCACCTAGCATGAGTAGGGAGGGTTTCAATTAGCACATGTGCATGGATTATGTACATACATGTATGTTGCAATTTCATCTCATGTATCATTAGCATATAAAATCTCCACCTAGGGATGGGAAAATCAGTCTGATGAGGAAAAGGCAACCATCGGACATCAAATTGGGCAACCTTATGTTCATGTCACAAGTTGTTTGTGTCCTGGTCTGTTGATTATCTGACCAAGGGGGTCTCTAAACTTAGGACACGGTGGTTATAAAACTTGTTAAAACAATAGGCTGACATGAAAAACAAAACATCTTAGAACCTTACAGAGCCAGTGGTCTGAGTCACAACACACTCCGTCAGGACTTAGGTATGTGGGCTTGGGCTGGTCTCTCCTTTTTTTTTTTCTACCTATCTCATCTTGTCCTCAGTTCCTGAAAATGCTTCAGAGCCATAAAGGTGAAATGGGTGTCTTGTTATTCATAGTAAGTCCCTTTCCACCACAACTGGGTTTATGTTAAGGAGGTGGCTTATGGAAGGCACCTAAGGATAGGGGCTGGTTGCCAGTAAGCCACTTTTAGTCCTGCCTCCTGATTTCCATGGAAGAGATAGAGGGGCTGGAGGTCGAATCAATCTCCAATGGCAAATGATTTAATCAATCGTGCTTATGTAATGAAGCTTCTATGAAAACCCAAAAAGAGAGGGTTCAGAGAGCTTCTGGGCTGGTGAACATATGGAGATTTAGGGAGAGTTGTGCGCTCAGAGCATGGAGGTTTCTGGCACTTTACCCAAATCTTATCCTGTGCATCTCTTCCATCTGTCTGTTCCTGAATTATATCCTTTTATAATAAACTGGTAATTCAGTGAGCGAATAGGTTTTCTGAGTGCTATTAGCCTCTCCGGCAAATTAACTGAACCCAAGGAGGTGGGAACCTCTGATTCGTAGCCAGTTGGTCAGAAGTACAGGTAATAATTTGGATTTGTGATTGCCATCCTGAGTCAGAGGGGATGTTTGAACCTCTAATCTACAGCTGGTTGGTCAAAAACACAGGTGATAACCTGGACTTGCAACTGATGTTTGAAGGGGAGTAGGGGGAAAGCAGTCTTGTGGGACTAAGCTCTTAACTTGTGGAATCTGATGCTATCTTCAGGTAGATAGTGTCAGAACTGAGTTTATTTGCAGGACACCCATGTGGTATTCTGAGAATTGTTTGGTGGTGTAGGGAAAAACCCCTCTCACAAATTGGAATTGGGTCCAGAACCCAAATAGACATATAGACCAATGGAATAGAATGAAGAACCCAGAAATAATCTTTCACATATATGGTTAAATGATTTTTGACAAAGGTGCTAACATCATTCAATGGGGGTTGAGAGGGAGGAGGACAGTCTTTTCAACAATTTGTGCTGGGAGAACAGAATATCCACAAACAAACGAATGAAGTTGGACACTTGCCTTACACTATATACAAAAACTAATTCAATATGGATCAAAGACATAAATGTAAGAGCTAAAACTATAAAACTCTTAAAAGAAAAAATCAAGGAAAAGTTTTATGACCTTAGATTTAGCAATGATTTCTTAGAAATGACACAAAAAGCACAAGCAACAAGAGGAAAAAAATCAGACTTCATGAAATATGTGTATCCAACGGCATTGTCAATCATGAAAAGACAACTCACAGAATAGGAGAAAATATTTGTAAATCATGTATCTAATGAGGTTAATAGCCAGAATACATTAAAACTCCTAAAACTCAACAACAGAAAAAGTAATACCGAATTTTAAAAATGGGCAAAGAACTGAAAATAGACATTTCTCCAAAGATGTACAAGTGACCAATAAACACAAGAAAAGATGCTCAATATCATTAATCACTAGGAAAATGCAAATCAAAACCACAATGAGACACCATTTCCCACCTATTATTATGGAAATAATCAGAAAAGTGTTGGTGAGGGGGATTTCTCAAGATGGCAGCGTGAGTAGGGCGGCAGAAACCTCCTCCCCAAACCATACATATTTTGAAAATACAGGAAATACAACTGTTCCTAAAAGAAAGACCAGAAGATAACAGTACAACAGCCAGGCTACAGCTACACCTGCAAGAACTCAGCATCTCACGAAAAGGGTAAGATACAAAGTTGTGACCTGGGGGGACCCGAGAACTACCCCCACCTCAGCTCACCAGCTGGAGGAAAAGAATCAGAGTGGGGAGGGAGTGGAAGCACAGGACTGCTAAATAACCAGCCCTAGTGATCTGCACCAGGAGCACAGACACACATTGCATGGTGTACTGGATATTAGAGAAAGGGAAGGGCAGGATATGAGATGGAGACTGCGAGCGGGTCCCCACAGCCAGCTCCCCTGGCACAAAAGAAAAGCAGGTGCTTTAAAAGTCTTAAAGGGACAAGGGTTTAACAGGTGGACAAAATCGTCCTGGCACACTCAGCCCAACAGGCTGGGAATTTTAAGGAACTTCAGGCGCCCTAACCCCCTGGGTGGCAATGCAGCTCCAAAGCCCCTCACGACAATAAGCAGCCTGCCATTCATTCCCCCACCGCCAGCACTGCAAGCAAACTGGCTGACCCGCCATTGCTGTGGACCAGCCAGGGAGCAGCCTCACGCACAGCAACCACACAGTCTTCTCCCAGCATGCAGCTAACTGGGCCAGACCCAGAGGCTGCCTCCTGCACTCAGCTGCCCAGCACAGGCAGAGGAAGCTGGAGTAAGGTCTGGAAGGCACAAAGGGGTGCCGTTCTCATAGGAGAACACATGTCACTCATTTGTGACCCCTGCCAGTGCTCTTGGCTTTCACAAGGGCTGCCCCACCCCCAGCAGCTCAGGGAACTAACGCAGAGACTGCTCCCGGTGTGCAGGTAACTGGCACAGGCAGTGGGGAACGGCAAGGTGACCAGAAAGCAGGGACTTCGTTCTCCCAGCTGACACATGCACCACTCACTGGCAATCATTTTTATCGCCATGAAACGGCAGAAGAACCTGGTCCAGTCCAAAATCACTCAAACGCCAGAGAGAGGGCCTGGTGAGATCATTATAACCAATATTCCTGGAAAAGAATTCAAAATAAAAGTCATAACTGTGCTGATGGAGCTTCACAGAAATATGCAAGAGCTAAGGGATGAAGTCCAGAGGGAGATGACAGAAGTGAAACAAACAATGGAAGGACTTAAGAGCAGACTGGATGAGGTGCAAGAGACTGTTAATGGGATAGAAATCAGAAAACAGGAATACAGAGAAGCTGACGCAGAGAGACATAAAAGGATCTTTAGGAATGAAAGAATATTAAGAGAATTGTGTGACCAGTCCAAAAGGAAAAATATTCGCATAACAGAGTTACCAGAAGAAGAAGTGAGAGAAAAAAGGAGAGAAAGTGTCTTTGAAGAAATAATTGCTGAAAACTTCCCCAAGCTGGGGAAGGAAATAGTCTCTCAGACCATGGAAGCCCACAGATCTCCCAACACAAGGGACCCAAGGAGGACAACACCAAGACATATAATAATTAAACAGGCAAAGATCAAAGACATGGCCACGGTATTAAAGGCAGCCCGAGAGAGAAAAAAGATCACCTACAAAGGAAAACCCTTCAGGCTATGATCAGACTTATCAACAAAAACCTTACAGGCCAGAAGAGAATGGCATGATATATTTAATGCAATGAAACAGAAGGGCTTTGAACCAAGAATACTGTATCCAGCAAGATTATCATTTAAATTTGAAGGGATTACACAATTTCCAGATAAGGAAAAGTTGAGGGAATTTGCCTCCCACAAACCACCTCTACAGGATATTTTAAAGGGACTGCTCTAGATGGAAGAACTCCTAAGGCTAAATAGATGTCATGAGAGAAAATAAAATCACAGCAAAGAAAGAAGACCAACCAAATACTAACTAAAGGCAAAAAATAAAATCACCTATCCACAAAAGCAGTCAAGGGAAACACAAAAGAGTACAGAATAAAACACTTAACATATAAAGAGTGGAGGAGGAAGAAGAAGAAGGGAGAGAAATAAAGAATCATCAGACTGTTTATAATAGCATAATAAGTGAGTTAAAGTTGGACCGTTAGATAGTAAAGAAGCAACCCTTGAACCTTTGGTAACCACGAAATAAAGCCTGCAATGGCAATAAGTACACACCTATCGATAATCATCCAAAATGTAAATGGACTGAATGCACCAATCAAAAGACACAGAGGAATAGAAGGATAAAAAAGCAAGACCCATCTCTATGTTGCCTACAAGAGACTCACCTCAAACCCAAAGACATACACAGACTAAAAGTGAAGGGATGGAAAAAGATATTTCATGCAAACAATAGGGAGAAAAAAGCAGGTGTTGTAGTACTTGTATCAGACAAAATAGATTTCAAAACAAAGAAAGTAACAAGAGACAAAGACGGACATTACATAATGATAAAGGGGTCAGTCCAACAAGAAGATATGACCATTATAAATATCTATGCACCCAACACAGGAGCACCGACATATGTGAAACAAATACTAACAGAATTAAAGGAGGAAATAGAATGCAGTGCATTCATTCTAGGAGACTTCAACACACCACTCACTCCAGAGGACAGATCAACCAGACAGAAAATAAGTAAGGACACAGAGGCACTGAACAACACACTAGAACAGATGGACCTAACAGACATCTACAGAGCTCTACACCAAAAAGCAGCAGCATACACATTCTTCTCAAGTGCACATAGAACATTTTCCAGAATAGACCACATATTAGGCCACAAAAAGAGCCTCACTAAATTAAAAAAGATTGAAATTCTATCAGCCAACTTCTCAGACCACAAAGGTATAAAACTAGAAATAAATTGCACAAAGAAAACAGTCTCACAAACACATGGAGGTTAACAACATGCTCCTAAATAATCAGTGGATCAATGACCAAATTAAAACAGAGATCAAGCAATATATGGAGACAAATGAGAACAAGAGCACAATGCCCCAACTTCGGTGGCATGCAGCGAAGGAAGTTCTAAGAGGAAAGTATATAGCAATCCAGGCCTATTTAAAGAAGGAAGAACAACCCCAAATGAATAGTCTAAAGTCACAATTATTGAAACTGGAAAAAAAGAACAATGAGGCCTGAAGTCAGCAGAAGGAGGGACATAATAAAGATCAGAGAAGAAATAAATAAAATTGAGAAGAATAAAACAATAGAAAAATCAATGAAATCTGCACAGCAAAGGACACCATCAGTAGAACAAAAAGACATTCTATGGTATGGGAGAATATATTCATAAATGACGTATCCGATAAGGGGTTGACATCCAAATTATATAAAGAACTCACACACCTCAACAAACAAAAAGTAAATAATCCGATTAAGAAATGGGCAGAGGACATGAATAGACACTTCTCCAAAGAAGAAATTCAGATGGCCAACAGGCACATGAAAAGATGCTCCATATGGCTAATCATCAGAGAAATGCACATTAAAACCACAATGAGATATCACCTCACACCAGTGAGGATGGCCAACATCCAAAACACAAACAACAACAAATGTTGGCGAGGATGTGGAGAAAAGGGAACCCTCCTACCCTGCTGGTGGGAATGCAAATTAGTTCAACCATTGTGGAAAGCAGTATGGAGGTTCCTCAAAAAACTCAAAATAGAAATACCATTTGACCCAGGAATTCCACTCCTAGGAATTTACCCTAAGAATGCAGCAGCCCAGTTTGAAAAGGACAGATGCACCCCTATGTTTATTGCAGCACTATTTACAATAGCCAAGAAATGGAAGCAACCTAAGTGTCCATCAGTAGATGAATGGATAAAGAAGAGGTGGTACATATACGCAATGGAATATTATTCAGCCATAAGAAGAAAACAAATCCTACCATTTGCAACAACATGGGTGGAGCTAGAGGGTATTATGCTCAGTGAAATAAGTCAGGCAGAGAAACAAGTATCAAATGATTTCACTCATCTGTGCAGCATAAGAACAAAGCAAAAACTGAGGGAACAAAATAACAGCAGACTCACAGAACCCAAGAATGGACTAACAGTTACCAAAGGGAAAGGGACTGGGGAGGATGGGTGAGAAGGGGGGAAAAGGGGGCATCACAATTAGCACACATAATGTGGGGGGGGGGCATGGGGAGGGCTGTACAACTCAGAGAAGACAAGTAGTGACTCTGTGGCATCTTACTGCGCTGATGGACAGTGACTGTAAAGGGGTATGTGGTGGTGACTTGAAAATGGGGGGAGTCTAGTAACCATAATGTTGCTAATGTGATTGTAAATTAATGATACCAAAATAAAAAAAATCTCAAGGAAACAAGCAAAAAAGAAAAGTGTTGGTGAGGATGTGGAGAAATTGGAACACTTGTGCATTGCTGGAGGGAATATAAAATGGTACAGCGGCTATGGAAAACAATATGGGTCTTCCTCAAATAATCAGACATAAAATTACTATGTGATCCAGTGATTCCACTTCTGAGTATATACCCAAAAGAATTGCACAGAAATATTGGAGAGACAATTTTACATCCATGTTCGTAAGAGTATCACTCACAATAGCCAAAAGGTAGAAATAATCCAAATGTGTATCCATGGATGAATAGATAAAAGTGGTAAATACATACAATGGAATATTATTCAGCTTTAAAGCAGGACTTTTTAATACATGCTATAACAGTGATGAACGTTGGAAACGTTATGCTAAATGAAATAAGCCAGACACAAAAGGATGAACATTTGTAGTAGTCAAACTCGTAGACAAAGAAAGTAGAATGGTGGTTACCAGGGGTTGGGGGTAGGGAAGAATGGGGAGTTAGTGTTTAATGGGTACAGAGTTTCACTTTGAGATGACTCAAAGGTTCTGGAGAGGGATGGTAATGATGGGTGCATAGTAATGCGAATGTACTTCATGCCGCTCAACTAGTTCACTTAAAATGGTTAAAATCGTAAGTTTTATGTTACGAATATTTTACCACAAATAAGAGGAAAAAACCAGGTAGTTTTTGATAACCCAAAAGCACAAATTCTGCTCTTCCAAAGGCAATCAAGCTGGGAGAAAATATTGGCAATGCATACAGCCAACAAAAACTTGTATCCAGAAAACAACAGGAATCTTATAACAAACAGTAAGAGAATAAAGAACCCAATTTTGAAATGGGCAAAAGGTTTGACTAGACATTTGGCCAAAAACGGATGAGTAAGAAGCACATGAAAAGATATGAGTCATCAGGGAAATAAAAACCACAGTGAGATACCACCACACACCCACTAGAATGGCCAAAATCAGGATGAACTATACCAAATGCTCATGAGGATGTGGAACGATTGGAACTCTTACACTGTAGGAGACTGTGCAATGGAACAACCACTTTAGAGAACAGTTGACAGTTTCTTAAATACTTAAACACACATCTACTATAGGATCTAGCCACTTCACTCCCTTCAGTTATTGAACTGAGGGAAATGAGAGCATATATCCACACAAAGATGTATGCACAACTGTTCGCAGCAACTTTATTTGTAATAGTCAAAAAATGGAAACAACCCATATGTCCATCAACCAGATGTGAAACTGAATAAAGGAAACCTCATTTTAAACAGTCAGGATACCAGAAGGCGGAGCTCTCAAGCCCTACCACTCATTGTCAACTGTAGATCCCAAGAGGAGGAAGCATACTTTGCATTTTCCAACAGGAAGAAGCCTACTTTCCTACCCCAGCGGGAGGAAGGATGGTTTTCTCCCCAGCAACAGTCCAGCCAATGAGAAATTGCCGCAACTCAGCCAGTGAAAATCATCACCACCCTGAACTCTCACTTTCCTCCCTCCAATGGAGTTTCATTCAAAGAAGTCCTGCCTGACTTTCTTCTATCTCTCTAGAAAATGACTTTCTTTTCCTGTCTTGCCTATGGTTTTGTCATAGCTTGGGTGTCCCGAATTGCAATTCCTTTGCCATTCCTGTTTTGCTGCCATAAACCCATTTTGCTAGTAAAATAACTGGCTGTTTTCAAGGTCGACATGGCGAGTGGATGAACAAACTGTGGACCATCTGTTCAACAGAATGGTTTTCAGCAATAGAAAGGAATGGATTATTGATACATGTGACACCATGGCTGGTTCTCTAAAACACCAGTCAGAGCAGCTTGTTCTGTTCAGGGGAGTCTCCGCCCCACCCCTGCCCCTCACACCTCTACCCACCCCCAAGTGGGTTCTGCTCTGAGCAAGAACTATCAACCAGTGGAAAACCTACTCATTGATTTAAAATTTGTAGTGGTCTCTTTTAAGTCAAATCTAAAGGTCTCCACAAAACAGCCTGCGCAGAGGGCCAGGTCACTGAGCACCCCTCCCAATGGGAAGGGGTATGCTAGTTTCCTGAGGCTGCATCAGATGAAAACAATAGACGTTTATTCTCTCACAGTTCTGGAGATCAGAAGTCTGAAATCAAGGTGTTGGCAGGGCCAGGCTCTTTCTGAAGGCTCTATGACAGACTCTTTCCCATGCCCCTCTTCTGGCTTCTGGCGGCTCCAGCAATCCTTGGTGACTCTTGGCTTACAGATGCATCCCTCCAGTCTCTGCCTCTGTGTCACCATGGCTTTCTCCCCATGTGCCTGCATCTGTGTCTCTTCTGCTCTTCTTATAACGGCTCAGCCATTGGATTCAGGAACCACCTAATTCAGTATGACCTTATCCTAATTTACCCAAGCACACCTGCCAAGACCCTATTTTCAAATAAGCTGACATTCTGAGGTTCTGGGTGGACATGGATTTGTGGGAATCCTATTGAACCCAGTACAGGAACCCCAATTACCTGGCAAGAAGGGGATGCTCCCCTGGGGGCCGTGGGAGCCATGACAGGTGGATGGGCAAAGACCCAAGGCTGGTTGAGGGGACACCATGGAGGCTGGCAGGGTCCAGCGCAAAAGGCAGTGAGGTGATGCTTCAGGAGTGGGTCAGAAGGCGAGGGAAGATATATGTCCAGTAGTGCAGCATAATGCACCCCAGTGTTGGAGTGATCACCTCACTCTGATGCTTGAACTGCTCACATGCATTCACTCATAGGCTGGGGGCAAGAGACAGGTTCACACTCAGATCTAACTGAAGGAGCAAAGCTAGAATGATTCTTCAGAAAGCGCACAACATCAAGCCTCAGTGTCTGTTTATTTGATGTGCATCATGAAGCCTCCAAGGGTCTGGCATGACTCTGGGGCACGGGCTTGCCCCACCCACCTGACCCTATACACCAGTGACCCTATGGGCATTGGGGCCTCAGCGTCATGCAGTGCCCAGGCTTGTCCCTGCCCAGACCTGACTGGCTGGGTGACCTCAGGCAACCTCACTGAGCTCTGTAAAATGAGCTCAGTTTCTCCCTCTGTAAAATGGGTTCAGAGTCCTTGATGGGTGAGATAGATAAAATGTCCAAGCACGGGAGGGAGTCTGGAAACGTGACTTCTCCTCCCTCCTTCCCTCCTGCTCCTGAGGTCAGGGGTCGTGTTACATCTGACCCACCAAAGGAAAGAAAACAGCGGGTGAAGGAAGGGTGTGTCCAACTCGTGATGAGTCTCTGGTTTGCTCTGTGACCTTGGCCAAGTTGCTGCCCCTCTCAGGCCTCAGTTTCCCCCCCTGTGAAATGGGGCTCAGGGGGTTGGACCTGAGGATCTCCGAAATTGTTGCTAAGGTTCAGACACGTGCCTGGGAAGAAATGGAGACTATCTCAGAGCTTCATGTTGAGCCTGGAGTTTTCCCACGTTATCCAGAAGAGACTCCAACATCATTCTGTTGCACGGAGAGAAAAACCCAGCCTTGTTTTGTGGGGGAGGGGCAGGCATGCAACACCTAACCCTAGGGGCTGGCTGGAAGCAGGGGGCTGGATAAATGACCCCCTAGAGGTGGGGCTTTGCCTCTTCCCATGGCGGCGGGTGGGGAGGGTTGGGGAGAGACACGCAGTCCCGACCTATTTGCATATGATGCAGTCCTGCCTTGGGGAGCCTGAGGCTGTTAGCCTGAGGGATCGGCCCACCCTGAGACTCCACCCCAGGCAGTCAGTCCAGGGCTGGCTTAGAGATCTGTCTCCCGCAGTTCACGACCTCCGGCCCGTCCACTGTCAGGGGTCCAGGAGCCGGCTCCGTTCACCTCCTTCTGCCCCAGGAAGAGCAGATTGTTCTCCTCAGTGGGAAGGAAGTCACGAGGACTGCTGGCTCCAGGGGGCGGCCCCTCAGCATCCTGAGGGAATTGGGCAAGAAAGACCCATCAGAGCGCGCACTTCTGCTGTGTCACGCATCCTCCAGATAGGGACAAGGAGGGCCGGGGAGGGCAGAACCCGGGCAGGATGGCACAACACCCCCTTGTCCAGTGCACCAGCCAGTCCTGTCCCCTCTGCCTGGAAAACTTCCATTCCCTTCTCTCCCCCACAGCCATGTCACCTACAGCCCAGGCCATCAATGCTTACACAGATGCCTGCCTCCCTCCTCTATCTGATTCTCTGTTTCCCACCAAGAAAATAAATATTTCCCCACAGCAGCTGGAGGGAGCTTTAAAAACACTTCAGCCAAATCTCTTCCCTCCCCAGTCCTCCACCTGTCAAGGCTGCTCTGGCCTCAGGGCCTTTGTACCTGCTCTGCCCTCCACCAAGAAGGCCCTTGCCCCAGATCTCCCTATGCCTGGCTCCTTCTCTTCATTCTGCACTCTGTCAACAGTTACCTCTTCCAATAGGCCACCCCATCACAACATCCTATTTTATTGTCTTCCTAATCTTCATCACCTGCTGAGATCCTTCTCTTCTTAGCTCTGTCCGTTCCCTTTAGACAGTGGGCTGGGACCCCACAGCAGGGCTGGGTACACAGCAAGTGCTTCATAAGTGATGGAACGAAGCAGAGAATTCAAAGCAGGGGCAGGCCTGGGTTAGGCCCCCTGGGCATTGCATTCACATAGCAACTACTTGACTTTGGCTGAAGATGGGCTACCCCCTGTCATGTTCCTGATGTTAAGAGTTGACTCACTTAGTCAACTTAAGTAAAATTAAGTCATTTCATTTTCAGAGAGACTTTATATCAATACCTTAAAGGCAAACCAGTTTCACCTGCCATAGAATGGAAGTAAAAACAGATACGAGGAAAATGAATACATGGAATGAAATTCTGCTCAGTCTTTGTTAAAGGGGCTAATAAAAAGTATTGAAGACACATATGCTCCCAAATGAGACTTTTCACTGCGGGGGGGCGGGTAACAAAAGGTTGAGGGTGACGGTGACTCACCATGTCACTCCCCCGAGTCTGGCCACACCCAGAGCACCCGAAGCCACATCACTGCCCCCTCCCCCTGCTTTGAGAGCTCAGCTCTGAGACGGACCTTCACCAAGCTGTCATCCAGGATGGCCACTTCTTCCTTGGGGGCCACCGATGCTGTTTGTCGTGCAAGATCCCACCACAGCAGCCCAGGACCCAGGGCACTATGCTTGGTGGGGCCTGAGAGGCAGAGATAAGTGAAGGTATTTAGTGAAGGGGCAGTGGGCACTGGAGACCAGGCCCTGGGGAGGGGATGGCAGAGCTCAGATGAGTTCCAATCCCAGATCCAATAGTGACCCACTGGGGACGCTGGCAAGCCTCTGCCCTTCAGTTTTCTCATCTACACAATGAGGAGTTGTAATACAACATCAGTGGATGGCCGGAGGACACAGCCCATGGTGCCATTCACTGCTATGCCTCAGAGTCTAGAATAGTGTTCAACACAGAGAAGGGCTCAATAAAAGCCTAGGAAATGGACAGTCTGAGACTCAGGAAGCAGGAACAGGTATTGCTATCTCTGTTGGTTTCTCTTGCTCTCTTTCCACGTCTCTGTGGGATTCCCAATTCCGAGAGAGTCACCAAGGCCCGGATATTTCAGCACCAAGGACAGCGCCCCAAGGCTGCCCGCCTCCCACCCCGCAGACTCTATCAAGGATTTAGTCTTTGGGGCAGAGGGAGGGAATAGAGAGGCGGTAGGGGGCGCCTCAGTTTCTGCCTTTGCAAAATAGAACAAGCCCTGCAAGGTGCAGGGTTGCCCTGAAGGCGGTGCAGCACGAAAGTGCAGACGTGTTCAGCATGCAGTGGCTGCTGGGCCCACAGGAGTATCCTCCCTCCTTTCCCTGCCTGGTGGGTCCTGGAGGCACAGGGATGAACAGGGTGACCTCTGAGGGAGACATATAGCCTGCTTACCCGTCAAGCAGCTGATGAGGGCTCCACATAACACAGTGCTCAGTGTGCCCAGGGCACCGTAATAAAGATAGGAAATGGCGTAGAAGCTATCGGCTAAGGCAGGTCGACCAGGGTCCATTCCAGGGCTGGGGATGGGAGAGGTGGGCATGAGTCCAAAAGCCTCCCAATCTGTTCACTTCCTCCCATGTCCATGGCCAGGGCCTAGCCCATTTCTCCATTATTGCTCACCCAGACATGTACAGTTGCCAATTCTTTTTCCCTCCTGCTATCCTGCAGCCACCCCAGATGTTCTCCATGCCCAGCCACAGGGAGCATTACTGAAGTGTAACTCAGATCATCTCCTGCCACTTACTGCCCTCCATGATTTCCTACTGCCCTCGCAGTCAAACCAAATTAAAGTCTTAGAAGAAAACATAGGTGTGCATCTTGATGACTTTGCATTTGATAATCATTTCTTAAATATGACACCAAAATCACAGACAACCAAAGAAAAGAGATAAATTGGACTTCCTCAGAACTGAAAACTTTTGTACATCAAAGAACACTATCAAGAGAATGAAAAGACAGCAACAAAATCAGAGAAAATATTTGCCAATCATACATTTGATAAGGATCTAGTATCCAGAAAACATAAAGATATAAAGAATATATAAATTACAGCTCAACAATAAAAATACAGGTGATCCAATTTTAAAATGGGCAAAGGATCTGAATAGACATTTCCTCCGAGAAGATATAAACGTGACAAATAAGCACATGAAAAGATATTCAACATCAAAGCCACCACGAGGTATCACTTCACACTTGCTAGGTTGGCTAGAATTAAAGAAAAAAGGGAAATCACAAGTATTGGCAAGAATGTGGAGAAATTGGAACCCTCATACATCGCTGGGGGAATGTAAAATGATTCAGCCACTGTGGAAAGCAGGCTGTTGGTTCCTCAAAAACTTAAACAGAATAACCATACGATCCAGCAATTATATTCCTAGGCATATACGAAGGGATATGAAAAACTATGTCCACATCAAAACTTGTACACACAAATGTTCATAGCAGGACTCTTCCACAATAGCCAAAAAGTGGAAATGTCCACCAACTGATGTTCGATAAACAAAATGTGGTCCTCCACACTGTGGAATATAATTAAGCCACGAAAAGGAATGAAGCGCTGATTTACGCTACGGCACGGATGAACCTCAAAAACATCACGCTGAGTGAAAGCACGCAGATACACCAGGTCATATAATGCATGATTCCATTTTTACAAAATATTCAGAACGGGCAAATCCATAGACATGGAAAGCAGATCAGTGGGCGGGGGCTGGGGGAGGGCGATGAGGTCTTTTGGGATGATGGAAATGTTCTGGAACGAGACAGGTGCTCGTTGCATAACATTGTGAATGTACTAAAGGCCACTTTTATATACTTAATTTTACGATCTGTGAATTATATCTTAATTAAAAAAAATCAGACCAAATACCTCTGACTGGACTCCATCTCCTATCCTTTCTCCCCCATTAAATCCCCTCCCACCCAAGCTCGCTATAGTTGGAATGCACCAAACGGAACTGGCCTTTATACTTTCCCTTCGGTCCACTGGAAGTATCCTCTGTTACTGGGGACGCGCCTCCCTCATTTCTTCCCAAGCCACTTTCTTTCTGCCTGATGCCCACCGCTCAGAGCAGCCCGCTCACCTGGAGGCCGGGCCGGAGGTGTTGGTGGTGAGGAGGGGGCCCAGGGGGCCAGAGGCGTTGGCGGAGGGCGCCGCACAGTTGGCGGCTGATGACAGGAGGACCCCCATGGACTGTGCGCTGGGCGGGTAGAGAGTGGCTCCCACGGCCACCCACAGCGAAAGCGCCAAGCCCACTACCATCCCCGAGAGGACGCCCTGGGGGCGGAGCCAGCGTCAGGGGAGGCGTGTCAGGCTGGTGGAAGCCCCTCCCAGGCTCTCGCCCGCCCAGGAGTACCGTACTCACTGGCGTGTTGCAGGCAGGTAGGAACATTCCCAGGATAAAGGCTCCCAGGAGGGGGCCGCTGATGACTCCCATGACCGTGAAGGAGCCCTGGGAGAGTGGGTGGGGGTGGGAGTGGGGCTAGGGCAGAGCAAACCACCTCTCCTGACCTCAGTTTACCCGCTGGGGAAGCAAAGCCTGAGGGATTCCACTGTGGGCCTTGAGACTTCCTGTGCCTCAGTTTCTCTGAAGGGGAGGGGACTCCCTCTTCCTGCCTTTCTTCCCCTGGTTGGAGGAAAAGACGCTGATCCTCTGATCCTCTCTCCTGTCAAATCTCCAAGCCAGGGTGGGGCCCTTCCTGCCCCCAGGCTGCCACCCTTCAACGTCCCACCTCCCGTCCCCTCCAGTCCAAATATCCTGCCGGTAGGTCAGATAGAACCCAGTTCTGCCACAGAAGGAATGACCCTGTCTGAGCTTCAGCTCAACACAGAGGATGCCACCACCTCCTGGGGAGCTGGGGTGGGTGCGGGGAGGTGGCTCACCTGGAGGACGCCTCCCCCCAGCAGCGAGGACAGAGCTGCCACCGTGAGACAGGCTGAGCCATAGATGAGCGCTGTAGGGGACGGGGTGGCACTGTCAGCTGGGGAGAGGCCGCCGTGGCCCCCCAGCTGGGTCCCCCCAACTCACAGAGCCCCTTGGAGATGACAACAAGTCTCTGGGGGGCCAGTCTCGGCAGCCGCGGTTTGATGAAGTCTTCCACCGTGACAGCAGCCATGGCGTTGATGCTGGTGGACGCCGTACTGGGGGCCACAGCCAGAAGGGGCGGGGTCACCAGCGCAGAGCCAGGCCCCACCCATGCTCCCTCTGGGCCCACCTGCTGAGGGAGGCCCCCCCCAACTGCCTGTGCCACCTGACCTGCCAGGACCCCACCCACCCCAAGGGAGAGTCTCCCAAGAGCGAAAGAGATACCTACCCAACAGCCCCACAGACCCGAGACATCCCCAAAGGAGCAAGGACACCCATGACTAAGGACGGAAATGACACCAGTTCTCATTATGGAGCAAGAATAGGGGAGGGCAGATAACTGCTATGTGGACCGTGGTCACAGCAGGAGCAGGGATGTGGGCAGAAGTCATGGAAGATTTCAAACCACCAGAATGTGAAGCCCCTGAAGACAGCTGTGGGGGCCTGCTTGGTCACAGCTGTGTCTCAGTATTTAGAACAGCAGTACCTGCCACATGGCAGGCGCTCAATAAACATTTGCTTGGGGCAGGCAGGAAGGAAACAGTAAGGGAGAGAGAGGAGAGTCAGGTGTGTCCCTGCCAGATGATCAGAAGGTAAAGACCCCACAGCTGAGATCCTTGTGCCCAGAGCCTAGTGCCTCCGTGGATTCAGGTCAAAGAAGAGTGAGGGCAGGGCAAGTTAGCCACATGCCACATGGACTTCACCCTTCCAAAAGCCCCAAATGACCATTTTGGCCATTATGGGCTTTCAGGGGACATTTGGAATGGGTTTTGAAGTGTGAGTAGGAGTTTGCCAGCTTGCCAATTCGCTGGTGCCAAGCCCACCTGCACTGTCCACTGGGGACTGAGCAGGAAGAGTAAATGGCAGACATGCCCAGAACATTCCATCCCATAGAGGTGTGGCCAATAAGGACAGGAGGCCCCAGGGGTTCAGATGTGACTGGGTGAGGATTCAGGGCCACTCACCTGAGGGTGCCACTGTAGGCACAGGCCAGAAAGAGCCCAGGGACTCCAGGCAGGTCCTCGAAGATGTCCAGCACCAGCAGAGGCATGTACTAGGGGAATCCGGGGTCAACCTCTGGGATAGCAGCACCCCAGGGGGAGGGGCTTCTGTCCTCACACTGCTCATCCCCAGTGCTCAGTGAAGACTGGGCTCACAGGGGGCACTTAGTGTGTGTTTGTTGATTGACTGCATGTACCTGAGGATCGTCACTGAGCACCACCATGTACAGAGCCCTGGGATCCCAGTGAGGCAGAGTCCCGTGTCACTGCCACTTTACTGATGAGGACAGTAAAGCGGGGAAGTGCAATCCCTGCCTGAAGTTGCAGTCAGGCAGTCCAGGATCTGACTCCAGGAGAGGATGGCAGACCCAGCCTCTCCTGACTCTAGGGCAAAAGTTCCAGCCAGGGTGTGATAATAACATTGGTCCCATCCCCTCATCTGAAAAGGGGGGGCTATGACAGTCTTGGCCTCTTCACATGTTGAAGGATCTGATGTGAGACTAACTGCTTCTGAAGGGAACAGCATGAGGCACAGAGTAGGTGCTTGGGACATGGAAGCTGGTCATTATTGATATTAGCAACATTATTTGATGTTGGACCCCGGTCCCATCTTCTCCTTGATATCCCTCAGGGAGTCTCTGACTCTAATCTGAGTGTGCCCCTCCCCTGCTTGCATACCTCTCATGGCTCCCTATTGCCTCCCAGCCTCGTTTTCCACTCTCCTCCCAGAGCCTCCTCTGAGCCAAGCTTTTCTCTGCCTCTGGACCTTTGTACAAGCTGTTCTCTCTTCTAGGAATGCTTTTCCACCCTTGCTCCCAGAGGTTCATCCATCCAGAAGTGGGAGTGGAGGTGGGGATGGCCTAGGACTTGGGCCAGACTTACCTGGTCTGGGGCAGAGATACGCCCTGTGAGGAGAGGGTCACAGTCTGCATAGAACGTGAACATGGTGATACCACAGCCAGCAGCACTGGACACGATCAGGAACAGGCCCAGCTGGTTGATGAGCAGGGCCCTGGTGAAAGGGGCGGCCTCAGGCTGGGGAGCAAGGGATAGTATATCCCAGAGGCCTGCACCCTGCCCCTCCTAAACACTCACAGCTTAGCCTGCTTCTCTGTGCGACATGCCACATAGCGCTGCACCTGCGCTTGGTTCACACCATACATGGAGAGCCACACCAAAGTGCCGCCCACCGCGAAAGTCCAGAATGTGTAGCGCCTCCGTGGGTCCAGGTCAAAGCTGGATGAGGGCAGGAAAAGTCAGCCACGTGGGAATGCCACTGACTTCACCCTCTCAAGGGCCCCCAGATAGCTGCTCTGGACCTTTATAGCCCTTAAGGGGACATCTGGGGTGGGTTTTGAAGTGTGAGTAAGAGTTTACCATATTGAAAATTCATTTGTTACTGAGTCATCCATGTGTGCATTCAAAATTCTTTCTGTGCCCAGCTGGGACCTCATAAGCCTTTAGTCCTCAGTCTGGGTTAGGGGGTGGAGTGGGGCAGAGGTCTGCGTCAGATGGAGGGATGGGGGCTAGGGGACTGTAGAGAACAGGAGCCAGGGTTCTGTCTGTGGGGAATCTGGGGAGGGGAGCAGGGAAGGCTTCCTGGAGCAGGAGGCATTGCTGGCTTCTCCCAGGGCACAGGGATGCCAGCTGCACCATTTTGCAGTATCCCCCTCTACATTTTCACTCACTCCATCAGGTTGATCCGGGAGTGGTTCTGGGCAACCTCAAGCATTTGCCCGAGTCCTCCCACGAGCACAGTCCCGCGGGCCAGGATAACCCAGAAGCCAGTCAGCATCACCACAACCTGGAACACATCGGTCCAGACCACAGCTTTCATGCCACCCTGCAGGATGTGACAGAGGATGAAACAGGGGTCAGACAGGAACCTGTCTGGGGCCAACTTGGCCTGGCCTCTGGCAGTGACTGGGAGTGATACTCTTCTCTACCTCAGTTTCTCATCTGTAAAAGGGATTAATAACAATAACTCCTTTCCTTATGGTGGGGTTGTGATGATTAAATTAATATGAACACATATTTGGAACAGCGCCTGGCAAATACAAGTGTTCAGTGAGTGAGTGAGTGATGGCTGCCACAATTATTACTATTATTACTACTACTATTATTATTAGCTGTTTTTTTTTACCCTCCAGCTTTCATGCCCTTGTCTTCCTGTGGCGGCCCCTGGATTTTCCTTTGTAGAAGCCCCGTGGCAGGTATTTCAGGTAAGATCAACCCCACCTGCAGCTCCAGGAATAACCAACCATTCAGAACCTCTCAGTCCCAGAAACTTTTGTGAATGGCTCATCCTGCAGGCAAGACTGGGCCAGACAAACAAGAGCTCTCCTGGGACTTCAGCCAGCACTTCCTGAAACAGGAACTCACTTTCTGCCAGAAGGGATGGAAACCTGGAGCAGCTGGGGCCTCAAGAGTTGGGAGAGGGACCCAGAGGCACCACTGTTGTCCTTGGATCCAGCCAGACCTGAAGCTAGCATATCCCTGGACATAAGCCTTTCAAATCACCTTTCCTTATAAAGGCGAGGAAACTGAAGGGGAGCCCGGACAAGGGCTTCCTCAGAAGGAAGGTAAGATAAAGAAGCGGAACGCTGGCCTAGGGTCTCCCCCAGCCAGCAGGCATGGAGCCCCCACATGGAGTGGGTGGGTGGCATTGCTCACCACAGTCGTGTAGAAGGTGCAGATGGCTCCAGTGGACAGTAGTGATGCCCAGATGTCCAGCCCAGTCACTGTGCAAGGAAACCCCTCATTAGGCAGCCGGGCAGGGTGCAGACTTGGCCTCCAGGGTCTTTAGGATTTTTCCCTCCCACGTCTCTCCTGGGGCCACCCCTTCCCTCCTCCTGTCCAGTCTCTAGCCTTTGCTCTTTCCTGGCCATACTCCCCCCTATCTCCCAGAGTCAAACCCTGGTTCAAGATGAGCGCGGGGGCGTAGATCACGATGCCGGTGTACAGCACCTGCAGGTGGAGAGCGAGCCAGGTGAGGCGGTGGGGGGTATTGGGTGGGGGCAGTGTGGTAGTGGTGTCCGGATGCATAGGGGATCCAGAAATAGGGGGAGGAGAGTGGTAGGTAGGGTTCAGGTCGGGCGTATGGGAGGGGCCTGAGGACCAAACCTGTGGTCTAGTCCGCAGGGGCCGGAGCCAGACAGTTGGTGGGTGGGGCCTGGCAGGGCCTTGCAGGATGGGGGCGGAGAGGTGAAGGACTTGGGGGGGCTGTGGGCGGGCCCGTCGAAGGCGGGACCTCAGAGAGATACTGTGGGCGGGGGCGGGGCCGAGACCACTCACTGTGGCCACCAGGTACTGCAGGGTCCCGCAGAGCCGCACCGCGCGGCTGAAGCGCAGCTCCAGATACTGCAAGGAGGAGCCGTGGGCTCGTGGTCACTAGGACGGACAGGTCCTACCCAGGGGCCGAAGGCCTCTGGGGTCCTTCCCCCGCCCTCGTAGCTTCTGCCCTCCCTCCAGAGGCCGACTGCGCTCTCCGCACTCAGGCGCACACACAACGACTTGTCCGCAAATACTTGTGCACACGCGCCGTCCCCGCGCCTGTGCCCACGGCGTGTGCCCGGGAGGACTGCTCCATCAAGCGCACCCACGTCCCCCCCACACCTCAAAGGTGTGTAATCAGCCTCCGGGGAGACGCCGCTCTGAATCAGCATGCCCCCGATTCACACAGTACCTGAGGCCAACTGTTCGCCTACTGTATACCGGTTACGATTTTAATCACTTTGCCCACTGCTCTGGAGGGAGGTCCTATAATTAGCCAGGTCTGACATTTGGGAAAGCCGAGCAGTGCCACACCTCTTGGCCAAGGTAGGAGGAAGGGCAGAAGACGGGCTTAGAACCCCGAGTCTGCCGTCCACTCGGGTGCTACGCACTCCCTGTCTGTGGGGGACAGGTGTGTGTCTGTTGACACGTGAATGCACACCTAGCCGAGCCTGGTGCCACCGTGCGCGGACTTCCACCGAAGGGAACCAGGAGGCCCGCTCCTCTTCCTCCTTCCTGCCCTTCACCCCATCGCCTGGGGCTTCTTCCCAGAACCCTCCCCATCTGTCTGCCGGGGGGGCCCCCATTAAAGCACCAAGGCGCCCGCCTGCGGCCTCCTATACAGCAGTTCAAAGCCCCAGGGCCTCCCCTGCCTGGCGCCTGCATTCCTAGCCTGGCAGGTCCTGCCCCCCGGGCCTCTGCCTGGTACCTGGTAGGTGCTGGTGAGGCCCAGGCGGTAGAAGACCGGCAGGAAGAGAGCAGCGGTGAGCAGAGAGTTGAGCAGCTGACCCAGACACATCCAGAGGAACTTGAGGCCGTATCGGTAGGCCTCAGCTGGCACGCCCAGCACCTGCACGGCCGACATGAAGCTGGCGGCCAGCGAGAGGCCCACGGGCAGGGCCGCTAGACGTCGGCCCCCAGTGAAGAAATCCTCTGCGCTGCGCTGCCCACCCGGCGCCAGCCCTACCCACAGCCCGATGCCCGTGGACACCAGCAGCATGAGGGCGAAGACCCCGTAGTCCCAGGCTCCGAACGTGACCCGCGCCCCCGCCTCGACGTGCTCCATGTGGTACAGGTGGAGGGGCCAAGCGCAGCCTCCCACCACCAAATACCCCGGGTGAGGGAAGCTGACAGCAGCCC
The DNA here is from genome assembly GCA_032199065.1 of Smutsia gigantea. Classification (NCBI taxonomy): domain Eukaryota; kingdom Metazoa; phylum Chordata; class Mammalia; order Pholidota; family Manidae; genus Smutsia; species Smutsia gigantea. The sequence continues at coordinate 140,694 of JAVSCE010011962.1, forward strand.
TGAAAACAGGACTGTGCTAAGGTGGGGGATGCTTGGCCTCCACAGAGAGGCAAGCCTCTTGCCTAAGGTCGGAGGAAGGGAGGAAGACGGGCTCGGAACCCCGAGCCTGCTGCCGTCCACTCGGGTGGTATGCACTCCCTGTCTATGGGGGACACACGACTTTCTCCTTCTGTCCCAGGGGGTGGCAGCGAGAGGGGGCTCAGGCCCGAGCTCCCTGGGCAAGGAATCTGGGCCCCTACCCGCAGTGGTCTGCCTCCCTGCCCCTCCTCTGCATCTACTATCTCCTACGTCTGTCTGTCCACCTCGCCTCCCATTAGGTCCGACTGCCCCAGGCAGCTGCGTGTCCCTCGCCCAGCCGTCTGTCCCTCTCCCGGGAATTTGTGCTCAGGGTTAACAGCTGGGGATCCTAACAGCAGGGCTTGAAGGGGTAGTTCTCGGCGGCCGGCTGCGTATTTATGCGCCTCCCGGGTCTGCAAAACTCCGCCCCCGCATTTGGGGGCGGGCAGGACCGGCCCCCTTTCCGCCCGGGACTGGGTTGGATAGGCCTGGACGGATCACGTGGTGGCTGGGGATGAGGGCGGGGTCGCTCCTAAATATCCCTGCTTCGTGGGGGCACTGACCGCAGGCTATTAATGTCTCCAGTGGGCAGGTGGCGAAACTGAGGTTCAGACATGGCATGTCAGTCACAGGAGGCCACAAGTCCAGAGCAGTGGCTTCAGCATTCAAATCCCACTGTGCTTTTATGCCTTGAGCTACCGGGAGCTCACTCTCCCACAGGACTGGTTAGTTAAAGGGTTGCGCGGGTCGTGAGGAAAGTTTGCTCAGCTTGAACTCCAAATGGTACCTAGACCCGCCCCCTTTCTCAAGAGTCCAGCGGAGGGCACCACCAAAGCCTGCCTTCAGGCTGAGTGGGAGACACTGGGGTTCAAGTCCTGAGGAAGTGTTTCCTTCTCTCTGGGCCTCAGTTTCCCCATCTGTAAATAGGGATAAAGTGGCCCATGCCTCAGAGGAATAAATTGAACCAGGCCTAGCAGGAGCGTGACACAGAATCCACTTCATTTATTCATTCATTCACTCATTGGTTCCCTAGTCAAACATGCATTAAGTGTCTGCCCTGTACCAGGCATTCGGCAATGAAAGTCTTGGCGGCGGGGGGGCTATCAGCGGCCATGAACCTAGATAGGTGGAGACCCATGACTACCTGGGGAGGCAGTGTCTGGCATGTACCTATTTGCATAAATGAGGAGACCAAGGTGTGGGGAACGGAAGTCCCTTGCCTGTGGTCATGCCATGAAGGGACCCAGACACTATCATCTTGGGGCACTTCGCTGGTGCACCCATGAGACTTTGGCCTCTGGAGGCTCTGACTTCTGGGCTCCAGTCCTGGCCTGGCCTCCAAAACTGGGTTACCTCCTCCCCAAATGGGTGGGATCTAAGAATCCGCAGGATTGGCTGCGGTGGCGCTAGAGTCCTCCCCCAGCCTCTGCCGCCCCCTGGTGGTCTCCTTTGCCCGATGCACACGACTCCAGCTGGGTTCTGTGTATCCCTTGAATCCCCACGTGTCCCCCAGGACTGTCTTCTCTCTCCCTGTCCACGCGCTGTGCAGGGCGGGCCTGCCGCTCCCCTGGGTTGCGGCCCCGCAGCTGCCACAAGGGCATCTGTTGCCCGTTGGCATACGCCCTCCACCCGGGGCCAGGAGGGTGGAGAAGACACCGAGTTCCTCTTACTGCCCAACATTTTCACAGGCCGGGCCAGCCGCCCGGCATCCTACTGGAAAACCCGCGGGGAAAGGAAATATTTGGGGGGTGGGGGGAAGATCCCCTTCCCGAAAAGCCATGCAAACGAATGCAAAAGTATGCAAATTACAAGCGAGGGGCGGGGCGACACACCTTGTCTCCACAAAGAGGTTCTGGAATGAGATAACATCCTTTTCTACCGTGGGAGGAAGGGAGGATCCAGGCTGCAGACTGATGCCAGGGCTGGAGCGCCTTGAGCGCCTTCTCTGTGCAGGGCCCTGAGTCAGTTGCTGGACACACAGCAGCTGGACTCACCCTGCGCACCAGCTCAGACACTGGCCAAGGCGGCGGATAAATACCCATTTCGGAAGCCGTTGGGTGACAACAGTAAACAAAGCAAGTTCAGAAAGCGCTGGCCTGGGAGGGCCACTTTTATGTGGGGTCTCTGGGAGGGGAACTCTCCGGGGAGGTGAGCAGAGAAACGGGTCGAGAATGAGTCAGTCCCGGGGAATGTTGGTTAACTTACTGATGGTACAGTTCCAATCGTGGAATGGGGGAGGCGGGCAGGAGGGAAGCCCCTCTCCACCTCCATCCCGCTGATGGGTGTAAAGGGCCAGCAGCTGTAATCTGAGAAGGGCAGGGCTGTCTGGCTGCCTATGGGGTCTGCCGCCCCACCCCTGCCCGCTGCCTGGGCTCCCCCAGTGTTCCCACAGCTCCTTGGAGACGTGGCAGGGACTGGGGGTGAGAGGCAGGGAACCCTGCCCTCTGCAGTGAACTGTCACTACTCCTGGTGCTGTCCTTACCTGTGAGAATTCATGATCCTAAGGTTCTGATTCGTTCTCAGATGGCCTCTGTTGGGCTGAGGATCTGCGTCTGGTCTCCTGGGAACCCCACGGGTTTTGTCTTGCTTTGTCACCCATTCTTGCCCCTAATGGTCCTGACTCAGGAGTGAGGTGCAGGGCCTGAGTACCTCAGCCTGAGGTTGCGGGAGGGGTCCCCCACAGCTGTGTGGGTTCCAGATTCCTGCCCTAGTTATCCTTGGGCTGGCTGGGTGGGCCCCAGCAGACCACGCAGGGCGGTCAGTGACTCAAGATGCCGACCCCAGCGCACGGGCCCCTTTCCTCCTGGCTCCAAGCCTCTGCTCCGGTTGATTCCAGCACAATTCCCTCTGCAGTCAGGGAGGGTATTTTTTTTTTCAGACTTTTGCCCCACTTGTGTGAAGAGCTTTTACAAAACAAAACAATCAGCAGCAGCCCAGCAGAGAAACAAGCCAAGTTCAAATGATTAATTCAGGGAATAGTGCCCACTTCATAGAAAAGCAAATCCAATCCTAAGATGTTAGTTTTTCAGCCATCAAAGTTTACAAATGCATGGTGCTGGCAAGGTGGAAGGAAACAAGGGTCCCTTATTTAATGCTGTTGGGAAAATAAACTGGCACGTCTATGGGGGAATTTTGGCAGTGTCAAAGAAAACTTCGGTCTAAAAATCCCAGACCCAGTTTTTCACTGTTACCCCATGTGGTGCACACAGATCAAGGACCCACAAAGACTTAGGAAACTCCTAGGGACATGACACATGGGCCCGGCCCTCCCCGACCAATTTACTGGCACATTAGGTGCAGATCACAAACTTTAGCGAGACCACCCTAATGATTATTTGGGGAGAATAATCCAGGGAGAGGGCTCAGCAAGTGCAAAGGCCTGGAGATGGGAATGAGCCATCAGCAGCACAGAAAGCAGCCACCAAGGGCCAGGGAAACCAGGGACCCGTCCTCAGGCTTCTCTCCAGAATGGCTGGCTCTGTAAGAGCCCTGCCCCAAGAGCCTGGCGCCTCTCCAACCACAGCTGGGGTTTAGAGCAACCTGGTTTCCTGGAACTCACTGAGCCTGATTATGCTGACTGGCCCCAGCAGAAGGCAGGCTGCGCTCCCGGCGCACACTCCAGGCTGAGCCGGTCTGACCCACACCATACACTGCCCTTTGTGTCTCAGCTTCCCCAGTCCGTGGCTCTCTGGAACAATGGTGAGTCCTGACTGACTTATGCCTCAGTGTCTGCACAATGGTTAACTCCCCAAGTATGACAACTAAGCTGGTTAGTGCCCCGATATTCTGGTGAGGACACGACTCAGAGGGCCAGGCCTGCCCAAGGTCACACACCAAGGACAGGTCCTCTGGGCTGACCAGGGCAGGGTGGTCACCCCCAGGATGGGATTAACTTCATGCCTGGAATTCCCCAGGTTTTTGGAGAGATGCCCACAGTGAGACCTTCACTTCCTTGGAAGGATTAGGGCACCCCCATTCAGGGGTCCCCCAGCCCAAGTGGGAAGAGAACTCAGTATGGCAGGCTTGTGGCTCTCGGGTGCCCCATCATGCCTGCTTGGAGGGTCCCGGAACCAAGCATGGGACAGGTGGGGAAAGCTCCAGAATGAATCAACCACATCATCCCGATTCCATCCACGGCCTGGCTTCATGTCTCAGCTCCAGCAGAAAGGGGCACTAAGGCCCCTGTCTAACAAGGCAGATGGGCAGGTCTGGGCGCCAAACTTCTGCCCGTAGTGCGCCCCAAGCTGACAGCAGCCAGCCACTTAATGGGGCTGAAAACTGGGCCATCTGGTGCCAGGACCCTGCCCCTCCCTCAACAAAGCTCCAGGGAGGTCAGTGGGCGAGAAGGCGCTTGTGGGGACGGGGACCTCACCATTCCTGGGACACCCCTCCTGGACAATCAGGGGTCTGGGCCCCACGTCAGGACAGGACGACCCTGCCCCACGCAGAGAACACACAGCTTGGCTGTGCCCTTTTGAATTCTGCAGGGCATGCAAAGAAAACAAGCATGTCTGAGCACCCCACTTTTCCCAAGGAGTTTATTTGGGCAGAACTGGAGACAGGGAGGCCCCACATCTAAAAGAAAGTGTTGGGCCTCTTGGTGGTGAAGCGTGGCTTATGCTGGCGACGCAGGACGCGGTGGGGCAGTGGGAACTTGATCTTGGAGTCCTGTGGTAAGGAGAGATGCATGAGGGGGGGGACAGCCTCTTAACTCTGGCGACCCCCCACTGGGCTCCTGCGTCAGACCAGGTGCCTCCCCAGGCTGGGGGGGGGGCAGCCGGGCCAACTCTGTTCCAGGGGAGCCCCTCTCATTCCAGCCTGCCCAGCAGGGCCCCCAGGGCGCTCACATGGAACTGCTTGACTGCTGGTCGGCGGCACTTGCTGGCTGCAATCTCCTCCACCTTCATGATCTGGATCGAGTGGGCGCGGGCCCGGTGCCGGGCACCCATGTCTCGGTCTGGAGGGAGAGGGTAGGCTGAGCGTACATCCTGGAGCCTGGGCGTCCCATCAAGTGTAGGCCTGGGGGGCCCCAACTTGGGAACTAGGTGGCCACAGCCTCTGGTGCAGGCAGGCAATGGCCACCAGGAGTGTAGAACCTCCAAATTCACTTTGAGGGGCACAGTCACAGCCCCCAAAGGCGACAAGATCCACTTGCTGTTAGCACCTCTATTTAAACCACTGCTATAAAAAAACAGCAGTTTATGATTTTAGGTGCTTGGGTTTGGCCACGACAGGTGACCCACCTAGGAGCACCCAGGGTTGCCGGGTCCCACTGCTGGACAGGGGCCGGACTAGGTTCCGGGTGGGGATTCAGTCTACACAGGGGATGATCCCAAGAGAGAGGTTCTGTATGGGAATGTGGTGATGCCCAAGCCTGCTTGGGAATGACTTGAGGTCCCCACCCTCTGACCCCAAAGGTCCACCTGCTGCCAGATTCCAGAAAAAGGTACGTCTGGGAAACCTCTCCACTCGTCCTGCCCCCTTAGCTAACATCCCCTCCATCCCAGATCACCACCCTGGGACCCCCCCACCACCCACAGAAGCCTCACTGCCTTTGTCCTGCCTCAGTCTAGGGTGGGAGTGCAGTGTGAGGGCAAAGGAGCCACCCAGGTGTGGGACACCCAGAGCTCACAGCACTGGGTGACAGCGCCCGCGGTGGTCAGGTCCCGGTACTCCCGGTACATGTTGTGGGTGCCGCTGCGGGAGTCGTAGCGCAGCCAGATGCCAAAGTTCTTTACCCGCAGAGGGGATTTCTCAAACACCTGCAAAGGAGAAAAGACTCGCTGAGGCCAGAGGAACAAGGGGGCCTCAAACTGGCCCCTACCTTCACCTAACCACTGCTCTTTCTGCTCCAATGCACAGCTCAGCACCCAGGCCTCTCCGGCGCAGAGCAGTCCAGGCCTGAGCTTCCCCCATGGGGACCAACACAGCTCCGGACTCCTCCCAAACCAACACTCCCTGGACCACCTGGGCTGCAAACCAGCTACCACCCAGTGCAGCCTCATGTTGCAAAGTCCAGAGTCCATCAGAGCCAATGTCCCAGGGGACACCCTCTGGGGGCCTGAGTACATGTGATCGGACCAGGGGCTGGGAGTCTGGTAACTCTGTGGAGTGAGGGATGCCCCAAGGGAAAGTGTAAATCCACTTGGGACCCCACCCTGTCCCATAAACCCCATACCTGCCCACAGTAGACAATTTCCCCTGAAGACTTCTTCATCTTCTTCAGCTGAGACACAAAGTACCAGAAGCGGGACTTGGCAACAACGTGATTAGGCGCAAAGATTCGCATACGATAGAGGGGTGGTGTGTGGCACTTGGGGGTGGGTAGGCAGCGCCCCACCACCTTGTACTCTCGCAGCTGAAAACAGAAGGGTGACGTGGGGTACCCAGAGCCCCAACCCAACTGTGGAGATTCACCCTGCTCCCCTTCCCAAGCCTAATGACAACTGATGAGGGGATCCAGAAGGGACAGTCCCATCTGAAGGCCTCCATGTAGAATCTGGGTGGCTGTGGGTCACACCACTATACAATGCTTCCCCACAAAATGGAGGGCAGGGAGGATTAGTTGAGATGTGCGTGCCCTTTGCCCTGGGGCTCAGGCAGGGATGTCAACGCCGTTATCCCTCCCTTTCCTTTTATTATTAGTGGGAAATGCTGAGGCCTAGACCCACAGTCCTGGGAAAAGAACAGTCAGGCAGCCTCCTTCCTCCATAGCATCACTGCAGCTAACATCTTGCCAAAGTCCTCTATCTCCCTGCGGCCCAGAGACAGTGACCAGTCTGGGATCTCACAGCGTACTCCAGGCAGACCCAAGACAAGAATCCAGTTCGTTCCCCAGCCCTGGGCTCCCTGCACTGCAGCCCAAGGGGTCTGGACTCCCAAGTGGAAGCTCCCTGTTCACACAGATGCAAAAGTGAGGATGTCTGCTAAGTCCAAACTCTGCAATATAGCAGATAAGCCACCTCTGTAAGCGACTCACTGTTATTTCACTAATACCAGCAGCCGACAGCCCCCAAATAATTCTAACTCGGCTCCTACTTCCACCTCTCAACCTGACTTGTCAGCCGAGCGCACCACCCGTCCAGGAAGGGACGGAAGCGGTCGACCTCTTTCCCAGGGTGGAAACTAAAGCTGGAGAGCTGTACGTGGTCCACCTGCCCTGTTTCTCCACAGGTCCTGCTTTTCCATCTCTTGAGCCATCATACCCTGACTCTGCCAAGCACTTGCCACAGAAACAAGGCTCGCATTCCTTCTCTCAGCTCAGATTTACAACCTTCTGCTTTTCATAACTATGCCGCGAGAATGGATATACTGCTCCTCTCCCCACTCCCAACCCCCGCCCTCCGCAACCACGTCCATTCTGCAGGTGGGGAAACTAAGGCTCGGAGCCTCGACGAGGTCCCGTGGGGCGACCCTCCGGGCCGCACAAATTGTCCCTTTTCTTGGAAAGGAGATCCGGCTCCACGGTCCCCGCGAGCCCGAGCAGGCCCAAGCCAAACACCGGCCTCCCCATGCGGCGCCCGCGGTGGCCGCCATGTTGGCTGCGCCTGGGGTCTGCGGCGCGCGGTCCCCAGCAAGAAGCACGGTCCCCCCAAAGCGGCCCCAGCCACCACCCGAGGGTCCCAGTTCGTTCCGCGCCGCGTTCCCAGGGCCCCTGGTCCGCTGCGCTCCCCTTACTGTGCCCGAAGCCTTCATAGCTCGACCGCCGCCACCAACAAAAAGAAGTTTCCGGTCTCGCGCGGCCGCTCACAAAAACTTCTTTGTCGGAAGTTCCGCCCTCTCGAAGCCGCACGCCCATTGGCTTTTGGTCCTGCCCTCAACAAAATATACTTCTTGGTTGGCTCCAGATTCACCAACCTCTTACAGCCCCGCCTCTCCTCGTGATGAGACTACAACTCCCAAGAGGCAGCGAGGTAGCCGCTCCTGTACCACCGCGGCCTGTAAGGAGCGTCGGCGCGCGGGGCACGCCGGAAGTTGTAGCCAGCCCCAGAAGCTTGGGTCGCCAGTTGAAAAGTACCCCGCCTCTTGGGTTGCTGCTGTGTAGAACCGGTCTTTCTGTGGGTGGCGGTGTTTTTCATCAGATCGTGGAGCTTATTTCCACTCCGTGTCTCGTCTCCCCCAGAGGCGTCTCACGGAGGTCTTTAGCCACGGACCTGAAAGTCTCATCTGTAAAATGGAAATAATACAACTGTTTTTCTCCTAGAAATTTACAATAATTAGAAAAGTGACATAAAACGTCAGGCCCAGAGCAGTCAGCAATTAAAAGGCGCTAATATCCATTAAGCGCTGGAATGCTAGTTATTAGTATGGGCGTGTGATTTGTATTTTGTAGTAGGAGAGATTCAGACCCATCTTGCCTCCAGTGCAGATGGCGACATAGCATTGGGATGGGGGTGGGGTGGGCACTAGAACGGCTCAAGGTTCCGTCCCCACCTTTGAGGGGCTCTGAGTTTAGCGGTTTGCTCCCGCAAAACAAGCCTCTTCTGGAGAGGAAAGCTGAAGATAGAAGTGGAAAGAACCACAAACAACTCACGATGTCAGGTGAAAAAAGACAATAAATTGGTGGATTTAGTTTAGCGGGGAGAGAGCTCTGGGAGGAGGTGACATCTGAGTCCAATCAGCATTTTTCTTTTTTAATTAAGAAGTAAATAACAGCGTTGTTGAGATATAGTTAACATACCATACAGTTAATCCATTTAGATTGTACAATTCACTGGTTTTTACTACACTTAAAGACACACATAAAATACTTGGTATATGCAGAGTTGTACAACCTTAACCATAAAATTTAGAATATTGTGAAAATTAATGAAGGGAAACTCCTTTGACATGGCCATCAGGAGACAAGCAGGGGGACCTCTCATGCCTACCACTCCTGGTCATTGCAGACCACAACAAAGAAAGGAACACCTTAAAAGCAACCATATTAGCCACTTTCCTAACCTGCGAGAAGAAGATTTCCTCCTCCCAGCAACAGCCCAGCCAATGAGAGACTGTGGCAGTTCAGCCAATGAGCAGCCATCATCGGTGGCACTCCCAGTTTCTTCCAGTGTACTTTTGTTTTGACTAGCTCTTGCCAACTCCCCATTCCTCTATAAAACAAATTTTCTCCTTTGTTCTCTGAACTTGCCTCTGGCTTTGCTGTAGTTTGCATGTCCTGAGTTGCAATTCTGTTCCCAAATAAACCTATTTCTGTTGATAAAATAACTGAGTTTTGGCTTCAGGGTTAGCAATATCCATAGTTCTCCAAGAAGCTCTTTACCATTCATTGTCACTTCCCATTCCCTCCCCATGTCCCCAGCCCTAGGCAACTAGGAATCTACTTTCTGCCTCTGTGGATTCACCTATTCTAAACATTTCACCTAAATGGAATCATATGAAATGAGGTCTTTCATGATTGGCTTCTTTCACAAGCATAATGTTTTCAAGGTTCATTCACATATCATGGATCAGTCCTTAATTTCTTTTTACTGCAGAATTATATTCCATTGTATGGATATGTTTTGTTTATCCATAACTTGATGGACATTTGGGTTGTTTCTACTTTTTGGCTATTGTAAGTAAAGAGATCATGACATATGCATGCAAATATTTGAGTCAATGTATGTTTTCATTTCTCTTGGATATATAATTAGGAGTGAAATTGCTGCATCGTATTGTAAATCTATATTTAAAATTTTGAGGCACTGTCACATTATTTTCTAAACTTGCATCATTTTACATTCCACCAACAATATGAGCATTCCCTCTCCATGTCCTCACCAATGCTTTTTATTATTCATCTTTTCTATTCTAACCGTGCTAGTGAGTGTGAAGTGGTATCTCATTGTAGTTTGGTTTGCTTTTCTCTAATGGCTAATGATGTTAGGCATCTTGTTATGTACTTATTGGCAAAAAGTATATTTTCTTTGAAGAAATGGCTATTCAAAATCTTTGCCCATTTAAAAACTGAGTTAAAAAAATTGAGTTGTAAAAGTTCTTCATATATTTGATAGATACAAATTCCTTATCAGATATATGATTTGCAAAAATTTTCCATTCTGTGGGTTATGTATTCATTTTCTTGGTGGGATTCTTTGAAGCATGAAACTTTTAATTTTGATGAAGTCCAATTATCTACCT